>JAGDQP010008803.1:15570-61577 GCA_022664845.1 Lepisma saccharinum | reverse complement strand
TAACATAAAAATCCTAAAATAACAATTGACAAGCTAAAGTCGCACCAATCTATGACTCACAGCTTCTATTTCTACTTCTCAAGTATTAATGTAATTATCTATATCTGAAATGTTCAATATTGATATATTTAATGTTCCTTTTGGTATTTAGTGTGTTACCATCATTTAATTTCATGAATGCCAATCTTCTTAGAGTAGGTGTTTCGGGAGGAGTATCCCGGATTTTGATTCTGTGAATTTGGTCACCCTAGAATAGGCACACACAGTCCAGGAATAGCATGGGTCTAAGAGAGGTTTCCACAGATTAATAAATTAAGGTCTCTGAAACCAAGTCTATACTCAGTTTCTCTCTATGTGTTTTAGTTGCAGATACAAAAACACAATAGTATTCTCACATCTACCGTTCTACCTGGAGTTCTAACTTTCCTCCATTATATTAAAACTAATTTTGTTGCAATTCTCTATCAATTTCCAACAACTTGTTCAACTATCGGAAGTTATGCTAACACGTTGTAAATAAAGACCCTTGAAGGTGAATATGCATTTCGATCAAAAAATAAAGGCACAAATTTGAGAAGTTTGTTAACGTTGTTGAGTTCAATTATCACAGTAGATATGTGGAGTATAGTACCACTGCAATGTAAGATTAGTTCTTACTTAATTTGAATTTATTTAAAGGCCTTTAGGCAACTATGGCTCAGGCTGTATGGATGAGGATGGGATGAATTGGTGGAATGAAGAAAGTGGGAGGTGAACCCGAGAAAACCCACGAACACGGTGTTTGTCCATCACGAAGTCCACATGGCATGAACAAGGATCGATCCGACGACCTCTAGTACCAGAGCTGAGCGCTCTACCATCTCAGCCACCGTGACCCTAGTTCTTACTTAAATATAAATATACTTTCTTAATATAACAATATAGTTGAAATGACACATTTAGACCACATCTACATTGGCAGTAAAATTCCTTCTGTTTGATTAAAAACAAATAGCACGCCAATTATTCTTAAATTAATAGACCGATTTGTTTGCCCTTTTCAGTAACTTTCGATAAATGTGGTTTCCAGCTATTTAGGGAGAAAGTAGAGCGAACCAACTGTATTCAGCTTGATTCATGCATTCTAAATTGATTCTCTCAGAAAATATTGGCAAAGGGATAATACTTTTGCCGACAATTTTACAATGTAGATGCAAAACATACATTTAATATGCGTATGAAAAGGTGAAAAATACAATCTTCAAAGAAGAATGCTTGAAATGAGATACAAAACACTTAAAGAATACTCTTCACCGAGTATAGAATGAGATAAATTTACATAAATGTATATTTCTGTAGCTGTTTTTCTGGTTGTATATTCGGAATACTTTTCTACAGCGCTAGACTAATCTTGACCAAACTTCTCATGACATTAGAAGAGGTGCGGAATAACATAAACATATTAATATTGAGAAATAAGAGAATCAAAGTATGACAACTCAGCGCAGAGTTGAACTAAATTATGGAAGCATAGTAAGTACGTTATGAAGTTTAATTACTATTTGATTTATCTTTGCAGTATTCCATTTTAATTACGTAATACTTTCAAGATCATCTTTGTGTCTTTATGAAAGCCAATGGGAGTCGCCATGCCATAGTAAGACGTGGTGGGGATGGGGTTAAATAAAGAAGAGCTAACACATACAGAGACGAAACATTCGATTCCAACTTTTTTGTCTTCACCTGACATTTATCTGGAAACAGTCGTATCACCGTATGTTGTCGGGCGGATACTGGAACCATCCGACAACAAACAATTGAAAACTACAGTACTTATGAAATTAACCATGTAACCTGTGGTAAACGAATGTATGAATAATATTCAAAGAAAGAAACACACGTGCTTACAACATTTTAAAAAAACTTCCTTTTCTCATCATTGAAATCGGAGGTCAAACAATTTTTTTGATAGGAGGAATTGCAAAAGCTAATTCACACAAGTGTAAGATCAGCGTTATTTCCACATGAAGAAATTTAAGTGGTGCTCTCTTCGGAACCACTTGAAGCGAGGGAGTAGAAAAAGGAACGACATTTTGATGAAGAGTCTCTCCAACGCGACCAAAGAAGTGCAAATCCGTTTCCTTCTTTTCTCAAAATGCCATTATTTTAGCTCACACGAGTGTCAGTGGCTTTCTAAAATGTCAGCTGTTGTTTGAAATGCTAGCCCATTAATTTGCTTGGGAGAAGAACAAACAAATATTGGGCTTTATTTCTGGAATAAAAATGAAATATGTGTTTCATGGTAAGTAAATTAGTATTCGGAGATTTAGTTTCTTTCTATGGCACTTCGGTAAAACGCTTTCTTGTTTTTAAAGCTACCTTTAAAATCTGTATACAGTGCTTCTATTGTACTACTTGAGTATTGTATTAAGAGTAGGCAAAACTCTATAATAGAGAATGGAAAATACATATTCTAAGCGTCGAGCATAATAATTACTATTGATGTACTACAGAATTTCTCAAACATTTTTGCTGTCCTGAGCAGTATATTCCAAAATTTATATTTATGTCCAAATGTTTATTAATTACGTTCATCATACATAAAAATGTCAAAATGAAAGATTCCAAGTACTGATTAGCTATTAAAAATACTATCTGAGATCGAATAATCTTTAGTATACTTGTAACATGTAGACTCGAATTGAATTTGCATTTGAATTTTCTGTTGGTCTTGAGGCACTTATGGCTCAAGACTATGTATACTGCAGATACAGGTCCTACAGTTTAGTGGTTACATTCGCAGACTTCAAATCGGCACATAGATTCCAGTCCTTCTGCCGTCTTCCTGAATGAGATTTTGCTAGATCATCTTCCACATCTTCAGACAAATACGGGGATAATACCTACACTAAGGCTCATCCAATAGTTTCCCCATTTTCACGCCAGAGACAAAAGATACCGAAAAATATTGCATCGCAAACTTAAATATTGTATTTCCCATAATTGTGGTGATTAATAATTAAAATAAAATAACAACATTCGATTTTCTTTCTTATGCTGTTGATGATACTATTTGAAATATATTAGCTTTCTTTGAGAGGTGAAATCTTGTTTTGAACGTAGCTAAGTAGGTAACATTGTTTAAGCATAATGATTTTTGGATGATATTTTGAAATATCATTTTTAGTTAGTTTTTTTAAATTTCTAATGCACTCCTGATTTGTACAAGATAAGTTGAAATATGCGAAATAAAAACTTAAATAGTTTGCTACAAGTGGTTGCTAAGAACAGGTTATTTATGAAAGTAAGATGTATGCGGAACGATTCCAGTCTGGTTTAATTGCTCACTTATCAATAGTAATTAAATATCAATGTTCGATGTACATAGTACATGTATTTGGGGATAAATAAATAGTAAAATTTAATAAATGTAATTAAAAACCTAGTATCTTTGGAACGGTAATGCTTTAGTATTGACATAAGTTAAATTGAACTTAAAGATAGAATAATATAAATTTACTGAATCCAACTAAATTTGAAAGGAATTTATTATCTAGTTTATACCGAACGACAAAACTTACATGTTGAATCAAACGCCGGTTTAGTACCTCATTGGAATGTAGTATAAATCAATATTTCTTTAAAACCTAGTACGAGTTATTTAGGAGAAGAAAACAAGAGACATACGAAAATTGAATCAGTTTCGAACATCTTTACCTTCTTCTAAGACCTAGAAGAAACTGCATGGGATTACGTTGATTATATTAAATTATTGTATTGTAAATACTTCAATCATTTCAATTTTTAGTACCCATAGTCCGACTAGGGTGAAGTAATGAAAGATCTATTATGTCAATATGCTAAATATTATTTTTTATTAATGTCGGAGTTCTCAAGATCGTATAAGATTTTTCCTTATTTTATTTGAGTTTCAAAGAGTTGTTAAGTTTTCTAGTTCCGGATTGTACATCCAAAACTATAAGAAAGTTAACATTAAACCTTTATCTCTAAACCGAGCACCCTGTTGGTACAGAAAATAATTCACAATAGCGCCATCTTTTTAATAAAGGAACCATAAGATCATTTGATCTGCAATAATTTACCACGTATTGCAAAAAACATATTATTTCCTGACAAGAAACCAAACTTGGAGAGGTAAACTTAAGAGAACAACTTAAAGACAAAAATAATGTACTTTAGTTTAAAACAATATTTTTTATAAATTTCACTTTGTTTGGTTCATTTGAGTAAATTCGGTCCGTTTTAAGTGCAATGCTTTCAAAATCCACAAACAGACATGCGCCAGGCGGAATTTGTACTTGAAATCTCGCAAACAAAACGCATCATCCTAGTCCTCACGACTACACAGGCCGGCTCTTTATTTTAAGGAAAACGTATCAAAATCATTAGAATCTTCAAGATATGGTAGCACTTTGGGAAAGTATCCTAGATGCTCTGTGTTCGAATATTTATTGCATATTCTGGACGCGTTTCACATCCACAAAACGTTGAAGCTTTAAAGCTTGGCCAGGTTTCTAACCGTTTGTGAAACTCCAGCGATTATACATGGCCGATTTAGCAGTGTGGCTCTTTTTGTTGTTTTCTCCGGGAGAAAAGCGACCATCCTATCTCTTTTCCTTGTGATATCGGTCAGTGCAATTAATTTGAAGAAAACATACAAACAGACAGAACACCGTGACCAGCATCCTAATGATGCATCCATGCAGAGAGCTGTTTCCTCTCTCTCTCTCTCTCTCTCTTTCTCCGAGTCGCTTTTTTATCTCAGCGTCCTTTCTCCTGCATTCCCCATCCCTCTTGATGTGTGTGAGGTCTCTCCATATCAGGTCACATGAGCAAATACTTTTTCGTTCTTTTTTATATAAAAAAATCTCCGCCAGCATTGCCACCGTAAAACAGACCCACACACAAGCACACGTCATATCAGACAGCATGCCGGCCAGCAGCCAGCAGAGAATCGTAAAATAAAGTGTAGAACCTCTGTTTGTGCTGACCAAGAAAAATTCTTTGTTACGAAAAGCATTTTTAAGTACATTTCTGCTCTTTGAATTCATGCACAAAAATGTTAGGGAAGGGGAAGGAACATTGATTTCTAAGAACGGAAAAATTCAGTTCCTAACAAAAGTTTAGATAATAAATTTTAATTGAAACTTTTATTTTCATTTGTTATTAAGGTGACGCACGGATTTAATGCGTCTCTTTTGTTGTCTTCATTATCAAGAATAAAGGAAAGGGACAAAGAGAAAATCTACTACTGAATTAAGGTGCTGCTCGACAACATATTTTCTGATGGTGAAAAATAGCAAACTAGAAACCATTTTCAGTTAAGGTAACCATGCTTCGAGTCCAGAAATTCTCAATCACTTGAACTATTCTCATTAAGAATTCAGAAATATTAATTTGCTGGCCATTCGTTTCCCAAGAGATTTTCCAATTTTCCATTTTCCGAAAGAATAATGTTTTCTATTTCGGATTTCAGGAAATCTTTATTCCTTTGTTTATGAAAGTGTATTTTCGACCTTCCGATCTCCCGGAAACGATTGTTCATTCATTTCACAGTATATTACTCGTATGATAGCTTTTGGTGACATTATCTTTGAAATCAAACTGATTCATTAAAAGGAACAATGTATTTAGTCTTCTAGAAATGTTCATGAACATTGTGAATAATGAGGGACTATTTCACTATATGTATAACAAGGTACCATGGTTCACAAATCATTTGTATGTTAGCTTACTAAATTTTGTTTTGTCTTAGTGAAGTCTTAAGGTTAGAAAAGTCTTAAAAATTCGTCTGCGCTATGAGTTTTAGATTATAAACGATCAACGTAAATATTTGAGTTTTCTGTTCAGAGCCTATAAATATTTCTTGAAAAAAATATTGCAGAATTTATCGCCTTGCAATGTGATTTGCATATGCAATAAAAACAAGTAGATGGAAGGGGAAATCAGTGAGTAATCTTATATTACATGTTAAAACTATACCAATAAAATAATTTAATCTTATCATATTTCAAGGAAACAAACTACACTTACATAAATACAGCCATGGGCTAATGAATAAACGTATGTATGAATGAGCGAGAGGAAACTTACAAAACATGAATAAATATTAAGAGTGTACATAGTTTCTTGATATGAGCCGGCAGGGTGGCCGAGCGGTCTGCGGCGGTAGGCCATCGGCTCGAAGGTTCCGAGTTCAAGTCTAGGCAGGAGCATGGGTGTGGATTTTTTTAATAGCTAAAGGCAAATCGTGACTGGCCGAAGTCCAAAGTTACTAGACTGACCCATATAAAAATAAGGTTTACCAAAGTTTTACCAAAAGTTTCTTGATATGAGATACAGGATTTACAATCTATTACGTAAAAGGACGCGTATGAATAGACGAGTGAACTAATTATTGAACTCATGCACTATTATGCACTACATTACACTATTATGCATAGCCTATTGAAATCCATTTGTAACAATACGTTGAATAACCTATTTGCTGACCTATTAGCTGGTCCAATACATGCATGACCTATACACACCCTTTCTTTCTCACCATAAATTGCACTTGGAAATGTTTTTCCTGCGGAGTGTCATGCCGTCTGGACACAAACGCGATCTGCAGTAACTCATGTCTTGCAGTGTTGGCTTTTATCTCAGCAATGTTGGTTCCAGTAGTGGAAACAGGACTAACATTTCACCACGTTACCAACAGCGATTCTGACAGAACTCTCAAAATTTCTCCAACGCTACGAATTTTATTATTTTACGGTATAGAGAAACCCTGCAATATCGTACTTACATCCACAAAGTTTGCGTTTACACACAACAAACAGAAAATCCTGTCAGAATCCTTAGTTATTAATGTATTTTTATGGAATATATGAAACACTACAAGTAACACCCGGCGTAATAGAGAGAGAAAATAAGGAATGCGTTAAACCAAAATTTTTAAATACGGATAATAAGTGATTTTTAACGTCATCTGCATCATTTTCTGTCAAGTCTTCCAATAGAGACATTTTTCCACACAAGTATGTTTTTTTCACAGTTTCTGTATACAGCTACAAAAGTTCTGAATTTAACGATTTCTCCGTCTTAAACTAATCCAGACTTACTCTTAAAAAATAGAAAAATTTCTTCCCCAAAACGAGAAAATCTTTTTCGATTTTAAGTAGTTTCCGCTAAAATAATTTGAGAACAAATTTTCAGTTTGAAGTAAAAGTCATTTGGTGATCAGACAAGAACATGGATTTCTCGAAGATAAGTATTTTTTTCATTTTAAGAATGTATTTTTAACAGCATGGCGAAGATCACTATCTACTTATTGGCGTTGTAGAGGTACAGGTTGAAATCTTGGTCCTAATGGCTAGTTTTAGAAGTATTTTTTCAGGTTGGTTCTCAGGTTAAAAAGCAGCCTAAAATCAAATGTACCTAAACACCATAAATAATCGTAATGATGTTGTGAGATGATGTATGCATATAATTTTGTGAATATTTTTATTTTCCATATCTTTTCTCAGATGTGGTAACGCGAAGGGACTTCATACCTCAAGATAAACACATGCTTAGGTTTTTGATCAAACGGAAATTATTTCTTCATTCTTCAAAATATAATATATGTATCTGGTGTAGTAAAAAGTAATCCATTATTTTTGCATGACATTGAAGGCTTGACTTACCAGAGTTAGAATGATCCGATTTAGGTCACATATGCTCCGTTTCGTTCGATAACGTGTTGCCATTTGGAAGGTAATATCATGATGCCTCTCTCATAGAAGGCCTTGTCCCTATTGGCAAAAAATTGAGACAGTCGATGTTCACAAGCCTCTCTTGACGCGAATTTTTCACCAGCAAACGTGTTCGCCATGGACAGGAAAAGATGGTAATCACTCGGTGCCAGGTCCGGACTATAAGGTGGATGCATAAGAACCTCCCAACCAAGCTCCCGGAGCTTCTGGCGAGTCACTATCGATGTGTGTGGCCTGGCGTTGTCCTGGTGGAACACAATGCCTCTCCTATTGGCCAAAGCTGGGCGATTGCTGCCTTCAGACTGTCCAATTGTTGACAGTATAGTTCCGAGTTAAGGGTTTGGCCGTAGGGGAGCAGCTCATAGTAGATAATTCCCTGACAATCCCACCAAACACACAGCAAAACCTTACTGGCCGTCAATCCTGACTTGGGCACCGTTTGCGCCGGCGCACCGTGCTTCGACCACGACCGTTTTCGTGTGACGTTGTCCTAAGTGATCCACTTTTCATCACCAGTCACCAACCGCTTCAGAAATGGGTCGCTTTTGTTGCGATTCAGCAGCGATTCGCAGATGGAAATTCGATCCATGAGTTTTTTATGCGTTAACTCGCGTGGCACCCATACATCAAGCTTCTTTTTGTATCCAACCTTATGCAAATGGTTCCACATGTTTTTTTGTGCAATGTTTAGCTCTTGGGCAATCGAAGCAGTGCTTACATGACGGTCGGACGCGACAATGTCCATGATTTTATCGACATTTTCGACACGTGGCCTTCCAGTGCGTGGTACATCTTTGACGTCAAAATTACCGGAACGGAATCGACGAAACCAAAATTGCGCGTAATTGGCTGTTACAGTATCAGGACCATAAACACTATTCACATTTGCAGCCGCCTGGCTTGCGTTTTCGCCTTTATCGAAGAAAAACTGTAAAATATAGCGTATTTTCTCTTTGCTAGTGTCCATTTTGACGCGCGCTCACACAACACTGAGTCAACTCATCACAACTGTCTGAACAGTGTTTGTAGTATACAATCTCATCGTTTGAACGCCATTTCGTTGAACCCGATCGGACTTATACAACACGAGCTACAGATCACTGAAGCCATCTAGTGGCAAAATAATGGATTACTTTTTACTACACCAGATACAGGATTTGGAAACGCTCTGTTCCCTCCTTGATTCATATGAAACACATTTTACAGCAGTGTTCGGTGGGTCACATAACGGTAAGGGGCGAATGAAGTCGCTGTTTCGAATGAAACAACATGTGAATTTCACGAGACTTTCTCGATATCGTAGAAATTAAGTAACGAAACACGTGCTCTTTGCTGGACCCCATCTCCCAAACACATCTTTTTGGCTATGCCCGTCTCTTCATTTGCCCGTCCGTCTAGAACGCATACGAGTTCAAGAAGAAAAGAGCTATTTAAAGAAAGAAAGTAACTTGAGATTTGAATTCAGAAATCCCGACTCATCCGAGCGTCTTTAAAGCTGATGACGCTAGAAATGACAGGTTCTCTACATTTGTTTCTTCTTTCATTTGAAGCCTTCACACTTCAAAGAGGGCAACGAGAGGCAAAAAGACTTCAGATTTGAATTGAATGACCATTACAGTATTTCTACACTCAACCTTTTGCACAATATACGCTAGTACCTCAACGGAAGCATATAGGAAGAAACTGACTTCATATTTGAGATTGAAAATCAGTTATGGAAAAACTGTTTCCTTGGCTGTTTTCTATCTGGTTACATCACCAATTTTCCACACTGTATTTACATGCGATATGAATTTCCATAAAAATGTACGTTGTCTCCCATATCTTCAGTATTTTCTTATCAAATTCTCACAGCATTTCACCTTTGTTTACAGTGTAATTTAATGTATATTCTTCACTATGTTGCTATCGAGTACAGCTTTAAGTTTTTACTATAATCGTATTTATGCATCTTAATTATCCAAAATACTTCAAGAAATTAACACAATGTTTGTCTTGTTTCGAAATCCACGTTTGGCATTACGTCTCCCACTATTGTAACATTTGCACTGACTTCGATTTTATTACGTACCCGTCGCTGTCTTCCTTGTTTTCCTACCTCATGAAGCTTAAGGCATTGTTCATTAAACCCCTGGTTTGTTTCTCTTCCATTTTCTTATACACATTTTCCTCACTGCCTCCTCTAATGTGTCACGAATTCTTACCCACACCTTGTTCATCTACATTTCATTATTACTATTTTTCACTATTATTACTCGAGTCTTCTAATATTTTGAACCTATTTGAGAATGCGGGTTGGTCATCTTCTTTTGGACTCGGCGTCGCACAAACTTCTGCTTCATTTTAACTTATTGTCATCCTTTTGCCTTTTCTGTTCGCAATGTTCAGCTCTTGCTTTACTTTCGTGATCATTAACTAATGATTGATGTCACCTTATGATTCTCTGTAAACTCTGGTGTTCATTATGTTCATACGTCGTTGTTCATCTACTAATACCTAATAGGTATCTTGCCGTCAGGAGATGCCCATATGTATTGAATATACCACAAAGTACCACATGAAGTACCTACATTAAACTAAAAGTACGATTTGGTTTTTCGCATCAGCTCGTAAATTAATAGTGGCATTTATTGTGCAAGGCTCTATACTATTAACCTTTTCCAATGTTTTATGTAAATTAATACACCCGAATGGGCTGTAGGGTAAGCACATTTTTGTGGCATGACATGACTTATGCAGATTCTAGCAGAGTTATGTCTAATGTCGTTAATAATCCAAATATCGTATTTTCAACACGTAATGTAATCAAGAAGTAGAAATTAATTACTAAGTCTAGCTCTTTTGTGGAATGAGAGTAAATTATTTGTAATAAGCAGTTCGGTTGGCTTTACAAAGTATTCCATTCAGAGTGACTCAAAAATTATCTTAAACTATAACTTTAAAATACCAAAATAATAATACTTATTTACTTCAATTATTCTATAAGGAAAGGGAGAATCATTCAGAATTCTTGTTAATGTTTCAACAACGGGGGAAAAGCAATTTTAGAGAATTTCCGATAAAAAGAAGAAAGGAAAGTGTGCCATTTTAGAACATTCTACGAAAAAAGAACAAGACTAATGAAGATCAGTGAGCGAAGCAAGTCTCATTTAAGATGCCTCGGGAGCAAGACAGGAGCATGGAGGGCTGAGAAGCTTCTCCAGTGATTGGTCATAAATAAACAGTTGCCACTGAAAGAGGAGAGAGAGAGAAGAGGAAAAGAGAGAAAGAAGCAGGAAGGCAACAATTCTATTCTCAATAGTTCTCTTAACAGAGAAAACGTCTTCGCAGAGTGACTTTTGAGCAGGGCGAAGCAACCATCAAGAAAAGCTATTTAAATTAATCATAGAGGTGAAGGTTTGCACAGTTCCCGTAGTTTTGTACCAAAACCCTCCCAATTGTGCTTTAAGTTTTGTTTGGTTGTTTTCTTTCCTCTACCTTCTGGCTTTGACCTTCCTCTCGTCTTTCACCAAATCTAAACACAAGGTTTCCTTCTCACGCAGCAGTCAATCTTGATTCAGTCAGTGTCTTTTAGAAACCCTCCATCTGTTAATTATGAATGTGTCTCCCATAATGCTCGCTCCTTTTCCATGTCGAAATTCTGAATGATTCATTATTAGGGTCAATATATGCCAACAGCGAAGAATAATACTTTGGGCCAGGCTGACAAAAGGACATCTTTTAAAATTGTTATGAGAAATTGTACAGAATGCATATTTCCTGGTGAAACTGTTTACGTTTTGTAAGGGTATAAGAAATATTCCATCCTCATAAGGAAGGAACGAGGAGATTACGAATTTATAAGTCAGGATACTTTCTTGATACACCACGGTTTAAGAAGCGATTTGACTTTCAGCAAATATAACAAATATTGGATGTAGTATACTCGGGAAATATTGAATGGAATTTCTAGCATGTTTGAGAAAAAATGAATAAATGAGAAAGTAATCAAATGAAGAGACATAATTTGTTATGTGTTTCTGTATTCCGAGCACTGTTGGAAATTATGTTAAGTAGAAATTAACAGTTCAGAATTCTCCAAAATAGAATTCAAATAATTAAGTTTTACACTTGGAAATTGACTTCTAATAGTAGGTTGTAAATACGTAGATCATCTAATGAGAAATTTCTGATGTTGTATCTGTGTTCAGTTTGAAATAGTATATATATCCAAAATTGGCTGTGCGCACCAGGAGATTTTACCGTATGAGTACATACGTCATAACTGAATTACTGACACCAAGACAAGAAAACCTCATATGTCAATTTTCCTTGTGCTGACAGTCTTTCTAACAATGCTAAATAAATTAACGATAAATGAAAAATGACGCAGTAAACAGTTTTTGGGAGTTGATTTCTATCAATACCGTGGATATTAAAGGTTAAAATGTGTTTTTCAGGTTATAATTGTTAACAACTTGGTACAAAGCTTATAATTTTCCATTAGCATTGAGACGGTTTATTAGACATTTGGTTATCCCTTAGTAATAATAAACATCGTCTATAAAGCAGAAATCACAGTATCAAAAACTCTGAACGTTATAACAGGTTAATCGTGGAAACTATGGATTTCTACGGGTATTCAGTTAGTTCATTATATTGTGCATTCTTCTTCTCCTCATTAAGGTTTCGACACAATTCACTACTGATTCATCCAGAACGTAATTATCACAAACTTCCTTAATATGACTTCCTTACCTTCAGAAATCGATTCACATATGACACTTCTTCATGCATAGAAGAATGATTTATTTTCATTTTTTATTTTATACAAGTTCAACAATAACACAAATACTATTTACACAAAAAAACTCAACAGTTTCATGAATCTAAATTCATAAATTAAATGATAATTTAATTTATTTTCGTTTTCAATCAAGAAGGTAGAAACTGTTCACATCTGGGCATTATCAGAAAAACAATATTACGAAATAGTCTTGGAGGGGATAAGAAAGTTCAACTAACTCCCGATTTTTTTATGGAGAAGTTTAATTTTAAATTCCTGTGAACACAAGTAACGAATACAAAGGTATAAAGATGAGAGTCCACATTCGAATGAAATGGAAATAATGATGCTTTTTAGTCCATCATTGTTATTAATTTTCATGGAGTGTTTAGAAACCCGTAAAACGGTCAGGGTTCATAAATGTCGGCATAATAAAGTTAATTTTGTTGATCATATGGATTGTGAAATTTGAAGTTTTTTTCCTGAGGGGGTACTGTTACTGAACCTTCATCTTCCTTTCTTTCTATTGTTTAAAAATTATTTTCTATAGCATTTCCTTTTGTCCAAGCATCGATAATGTTTGTTCTTAATCATACATCATAACATATAAAAGAACATTTTACTATGTGCTAATAAAAATTGTTCACGTCTTACCAAAAGACGTGAACAACCGTGCAACTACAGACTGATTAATAGATAATTACACTAATATGGTGGTTGTCCCTTCTGTTTATAATTAGTTTAGTTAATCCAGTACTATATATGTCATTATTTATATTCTTCCTTTGTCGCTAAGTGAATTAGAAACGTAGTGATTGAATATTACCTCATCCACTATGTTTGGTAACCATGCTCTCAAC
The DNA here is from genome assembly GCA_022664845.1 of Lepisma saccharinum. Classification (NCBI taxonomy): domain Eukaryota; kingdom Metazoa; phylum Arthropoda; class Insecta; order Zygentoma; family Lepismatidae; genus Lepisma; species Lepisma saccharinum. The sequence continues at coordinate 48,213 of JAGDQP010008803.1, read as the reverse complement.
TAAAATCCCTATAGACACTCTCATCAACTTCTAATTGCAATCAAGTCAGCAATTAAGGCATAAGCACGTGCATTGTGGTATTCAGTGGCTTCCACTCAATCATGACTACAGCGATGATAATTGTGGATTTCATGCTTGATATATAATAAATAATCATGATTTGAATTTCCCTCCTCCCACGAGACGCATTTTTATTCAAAATTTACCTCTCTCGATATGTTTACAGTCCGGAAAAGGTAAGGAAGGAAAAATGATGAAGAAAAGGTGGTCAGTACAAATGTCGGTCCTCCTGCTGGTTTAATAAACAAGAGCTTTGTAGTTTTTCATGATTTCATGTTAGCATCAAACGTGAAATTTTACGCAAAATCTGAAAATGCGAAGTAAACTATTCCAGTTCTTGCATCGATGTTGTATGGAATGGCTCTCGACAGATTTAAGAGGTAATGTGTAGTGTCAAAACGTCATATGTATTGACTTTGTGCCTAAATGCTGTCGGCCAAGGAAACAGGTGTAATATCCCCTGTGAAACAGTAGTTGCTATTGTTATTGCGTGTAGTGCACAACACGGTCCTTTGTCCAAGTTGAGCCATCGACATTACCATGTTGGTTTTCTTGTTGCACGTGATCAAGCATGAAGTGTCAAATCGAGTAGAACTAACAATTTCGGCACATTATGTTGTTTGAGTTTAATCGAGGTGTGCCAGCCTCGGAGGCAACCAAAAGCATTTGTGCAGTTTATGGCAAAAACGTCATTAGTGGGATGATTGCGCAAAGGTCGTATGCGTGTTTCGAGAAGGAGCAATTCAATGTGAACGTCGTCCCACATTCTGGACGGAGATAGGACTGTAATGAAGGATGTTTGAACGCATTAGTTAATGCAGATCCACACCAAACGACACGTAAGTTTGCCATACAGATGGACTGTGACCATACAAACGTGGACAGACAACTTCAATCCATGGGGAGGTCGATAAACTTGGTGCATGGGTTCTCCGCATGTTCAACAAAGGCCAACATGTAGTCGTCCGTGCCTCTTTACTAGCTCGCCATGGCACTGCTCGGCAACAATATGAACCCTTTTAGCCCAGATTGATCATGGGTGACGGAAAATGATGACTGTACATCAAGGTCACACAGAGAAAACAATAGATCCATCTCAACAGAAACTGCACACTTCGTCTGAAAAGTGAACTGCATCCACGTAAGACATTATTGTCCATTTGGTGGGATCTAAAATAGATCTTTCACTTTCAGCTTCTTTACAGGAATCTGACGACAAATGCTGTGAATTGCGAACACTGCATCGACTTTACTAAGGAATTGCAGAGAAACGACCATCAAGACGCCATCCCATAATCCTTTGGATGCATCTTACATTGCAATCATGACGAAAGCAGTCCTTCAAGAGCTCGGAATAGAGGTCTTAGCACATCCACCGTACTTCCCAGACCTCGCACCTTCATCCGATCTGTGCATTGTCAAACACATTGTGTGACAGATCCTTCGACGAAGCGGCATTGAACTCATAACTTGATGATTTCTTCGCTCAGAAAGCGGTGCTTTTTATAATAAAGGGATCGCGGAGCTCCCTGAATGATGGGAGAAAATCATGCAGAATGGTTGAGACTATATTATTGATTTATTGATTAGTGTTCTCAGGTTAATTGCATTCTAGATTTTTGGTTAGTGCTTGAATGATAAGAGTACCGACTGAATTTCTGCATCAAGTCAATACTAAAATTGCTTTGAAAGGAAAAAAATAGATTCGATATGATGGTAAAAGACTATGGAGTTTTTAATAAAAAGTATCTAGTTAGAAGCATTTCATAGGAAAGCCTTGTTAGTAAATCTGAGATTACAATAATTTATTTTCATGTTCATTGATGATAATAACGTAATCGTAACTTATTTTGTAGATTAAATTTGAAGCACGCTAGATAAAACAATATTATTATTTACCTTGTATATTAAGTACAAGTAACCAGTTTAATCTTACAATCAGACAAACGTAAAGCGGTTTTGTTGACTTTTAGAATTATAAGAAAGACATGATCAAAGTTTTACTTTTATCTTCACATTTGAGGTTCACTTCTCTCCAAAATTAAAAGTTTCTAAACTACATTTTATTTAACTTCTAGAAATTGTATTTTGCGTGTACAATTAATAGTTAAGTCACGAAATTATGGCCATGCAAGTCTTTTTAGCCCTTTGCCAGGGTAACCAAAAGTGTTCAATCTATCTTGACACTGTAAGATTACAAGTTTCTGTGTACTTGTTGATTCACGCAATAACTAAGTAATGTAAATAGCGAAATAATGTGAAACTAAAGCCATTATTTGATCAACATACTGTACATATAACAACATTTGAGGCGTACAACGAATACCAACTACTCTAAGGCTGTGGTAATATGCTTGTTAGACATACAGAGTGTCTGTAAACATTTACGCCAAAGTGGAAAGAAAGCTAAAGGATTATTTAAGTATATGAAGTTTCCGTGGATGCAAGTTCTTGGAGATATGTATGTTTAGTAAATATAATAACTAAAAGGATACTACTTTGGGTATTCTGAATATTGGAATAAATGCCTTATGGCTATTTGTACGATTGAATATTATATTTAAGTTTGTGTTTGTGTGCAGCTGCTTCTGATATTTAAACTATCTTAAGTTCAGATACTTCTGTGAAGGAAAGGAGAAATAAAGTAAGTTTTCCTCAGCACTAATAATTTCAAACGATAACGAATCCGATTTTGCAAACCTAATCTAAGTTTATGGTCTAGTCTATTGAAACGTTTCCTAGAAGGCACTGATAGTATTTTCACAGCTTTATGACCTTTTAACGTTCAAATACAAAATTTTTATATTCCAATCGCAAAACGCAGTGTCTAAGGAAGATAGCAGTATGAACGAACTAAACTTACCTCAGCAGGAAACGAATAGGATTGAATCTTGTGTTCAGAGCCTGTGTCATTCTGTTGTCCGTAATGGATGTATATTTCTTCAAACTGGTAACGATATGCGAGGGGTCCACCAGAGATATTTACGTGGTGTTTTGTATCCTTATTGACGCGAAACACCAATGACTGGCCAGTATTATGCAAGGTCCCGCTCACCTGAAAAAAGTTAAAATGTTTCAATTAAAAGCTGTATCCTGAATATTAATGTATATTGTTTTGACCTACATGATCGAGTCAGTACCAGACGGCGCCAGTAAGTTTACAGTATGAATTTAGTGTGCTTTTCAGAGCCCTTTTGGACTCCTTGTTATTCGTTGCCCAAAACCACAATTTAATAATCAACGATTGTGTATCCAGTAACGGTACCAGAAATCGACGTCTTAGGATTATATTATCTCATTTGCATTGGAATGTAAAAGGAGTTACGATAATATAATCCTGAGGTGTCAAAGTATTCCAAGAAAAAAAAATAATCGTTAACCCGCATGATTGCATAGTAAACTACATTTAGTAAAAAAATACTTTTTTATTTTTTTGCTGGAATTTTCATATTGATGTCGGTATTGGATGACAAGTTAAAGAAAGCAGTAAAATTATCAATTCCACCGTAGTGCATATAGTCTAAGAATACAAAAAATAGAAATGCTGTAGCGCAGCCAGATTCAAAAGAAGGACCAGTAATTGTAACTCGTTGATTTTAAACCTGAAATCAATTTATCTCTGTCTGCTTTCGTTGAGGAATTAGTCCGTGTTACAGATAGAGACAGACATACGAAACTGAGCCCCCGCAGAGTTTTGTATTCTCACAGCTTACCGCCATGTTTGGTGTCAAAGAAGTTCACTATGTCTGTGACACGCTTTTCACAAAACACTAATGTAAGTTGTAATTTTATATCTACAGTATTCAAAGGCCCTAAAAGGGTGACCTTAATTAATTGACGTTTACCAATGAAAATTAAGAATTGATTTCTTTTCGATCTCTCTTCTCGCTTCGACGTGTCAGTCACAATATTCGATTAACATTTAAAATACAATTTCAGAGATACCAAATTATTACTATATGGAGAAATAATGGGAGATATCGTTACTGAAAAATGACCTGATGAAATAAACGTACAAAATATAGTTTCTCTTTCCTCTGTGCATACAATGTGAAATTCCAGAACAACAAAATCGCACAACTCAAACATTTTCCTTCACCTTAATATTAGGGGAAACAGAAATAAGCAAAAACAGGAATTCCTGTTTCGCCTACAATTTGGATAACGTATGAATTCTGATAAATAATACGAGGGGCTTAATAAACGAAACAGGCAGGAAAGCTGGAAACGGTAAGGTTGCCTTTATTCAAAATTATGGGAATAAATCTTTGAAAATGAGTATTTTCTACTTGCTTTTCGTGAGGCTTTAAAAGTTGAATAGAAGAGTACCAGGTGATGAAATACTTCCCTAAGAAGTTATTCTGTGAAATATTAACCTGCGCAATGTTCCAACTTCCCCTCGAGAGCTCGGGGGTTCGGAGATGGAACTTTTTGGCAAAAATCTTGGTCCTAAAAGTAACGGAATCTGTGTTTGAACATTTTCTCATATTTGCATTCGTTTTGGTAATAAACAGGTGGGAGCAGACTTTATGGACACCCTGTGTAATAACGACACCTGTACGTATTTTCAAATTAACTGTAAATGATCAAACATGCAATTGCAGAACTCCATATTGAAGGTTAAGTAACCGGAAAATGAAACTCTTTCTTTATTTTTTTTTTCAGAAAAAAAAAGTCTCTACTGGTACTGTTATATGTGGTCTTTTAAGCAAAATCTGCAATTTTCATTTTTTGTGAAACCGAGATTTTGATGGAATTGTATATATTAAAGTGTGTAATGAAGGTAAATAAAGGTAAAGTGTATTTGGCAGTTTTTAACTCTTTGTGTATTTTGTAGTTTTCTTTTACGTAGAAACCACAGGAGAAAAGAGCCCCTAAACTATTATATTTACTACCATAAATTTTCTCTTGGCTCTCCCGCAAAATTTTCTGGAGTGCAGATTGCAGCTTTTGCTTGTAAGCCCCAGAGTAACGGCTGTGTGGTCAGCATTGCGCGTACCTAACAACAAACAGGCGTATCAGAGTCTTTCTAGATCGAGTGTGGCCGTCACGTCTTTATTCACGTGACTCCCCAATTTGCCTCACGACGCTGGGTGGACGCTGGCAAGTGAGACTCCAGCCAGGATTTGAACCCGGGACCACGCGGACACGAGTCCAACGCTCTAACCATTAGACTGTGGAGCTCCTTATTTACCCCAAAACCGAGAAAAATTCCTAGTCAGTATGCTTTGTAATAGGACACGAACTTGTGTGACTTCCCTGTCCCGAACGACAGTCTGCGATCGTGACCAGTAGACTATAAGGGCAGAATTTCACAATTGAATAATTGTTCATTAGTCAAAGTAATAATTAAATCCTAAAATGTTTTCCTTACTATCCGATAATATTATTCATAATAAAATAACTAGAATGCTTTTTAAAAATTGGTAAGAGCAACCAGAAGTGTTGTCCAAGTTGTTGAACACAGAATATTATTACATCAAAATCTAAAATGTATATTTTTGGACAAAAAAATGTAATTGAAGCCACTTTTGAAGTGAATTGAGGAAACGTGACTATTCGAGCGATTGATTAGTGAATACGGGTGCCCACAGCATTTCAATTATACAAAGCAAGCAAGAGTTTGGTGCTGCTAGGCACGTGAACCCCCTCGAGCACCATTAGCTCTTTTTTTAAAATTTCTCTCTGTATCTATGTGTGAGTGTGTGTGTGTGTCAATGTTCGAGTGAGTGAGAGACCGAGTTGAAGAGGGCACTAAACAGGTGAACACGAAATAATAAAAGGTGACAGAGAGGGACAAAGACAAAAAGGGAAAACCATGTCAGGAACTGCCACCGTTAATGACCTGTCAACCACTTCCCGTTCCTCTTCCACACGCGTCTAGACAACAACGATAATAATTGGAAGTTTAAACAAACTACTGTCCATGTGGTTAGTTAATTCTAAACACTTCGAACATACACGTGTTATAATAAAAACTCTTCATAATCATTATTTGTTCATATTCAGCTCTTGAAGCTTAATGATTTCGTCTCAATAGTGCTTGAAGCTCTAACTCACCCCCTTTGTCTTTTGTTAACCTTACAATAATTTACCTGTTATTTCACTGATTAATTGTGCTATGTTTTAAATGTCTTACAGTTGTCAACATGCATTGATATATTACGAAAATTGATCACTTGCCAAAGAAAATAGGATCAATTTTGTCTTTCAATCAGGGTGTTTATCCTCGATGTTACTTCAAGTTAAGCTTGTTTTTTAACTTTATTCTTAGTTAATGGTTTCTTTATTACACTTAGCATATTACTTTGTTAGCTTATTATGTTTGTTTGTTGTTCTTTACGCTTATTGATCTTTTAGCTTATTGGTCAATGCTCTTTCTGTTTATTGTTCTTTAGGTTATTTTGTTTCATAATCGTCTCGATTATTGTTGTTTCAGCGTATTGCTCTTTTAATTTATCATTCTTTAGGCTATTTGGTTCATTATCGTCTCGATTATTGTTGTTCTAGCGTATTGCTCTTTTAGTGTATCATTGTTGTAGCTTGATACAACAATGCTCTTAGGTTATTGTTCTTTTATCATACTCATAATGCTCTTTTTTACTTTCTCGTTCTGTTCGATTATTGCTCTTTTAGCTTATTGTACTTTCAGTCCTTTCAGCTTCAAATAAAACTTTTTTCTTAAAGCAATTTCTTTTAGTGACATCTTTAGGGCACTGCTTTAGCTTTATCTTTGCTACCCGTTACAATAACTCTTAGCAAACACTGGTGAGTTCTAAATGGCTTTTAGGATTTTCTCAAGTAGAAATGAAATGGTGGAATACAATAATAACAAGGCGAACCGAAAGTACAACGTTTAATTCTTCTAACTGTTTCCTCTTTACTCACTTAACTTCCCTCATCATCGAACGGTTTTTTATTGTCTGTCTGTAACTATCTATATTGGTAGGCAATATTGATCAGCTGGTTGTTCGGTCTGCACGAGGATAAAAATTTGTACAGATCGTCAGTTTATCACTGAAAGAACAGCGTCAGAAATGTTATTTGTCCTTTAAAGTAAAGTTTCTTATTTTCCATCTTAAGACGATTACTTAAATAAAGTAGGTAGACAGAAAATGGCTTTAATGGCTGTTTGCTTCATAGCTGTTTGCTGAATGTGTGAAAAATAAGTAACTTTTTTTTAAACAAAAATGAGCTGACTATGTTTTATAAAGGTTACGGATTAAATATGCAAAATTTTGCTACAACATAGACTCTCAAAACTTGTAATTTTAGGGTATGTTTGCCTGCATTCTGCAAGACGTTGTCACTAGGTTTGCCAGAAATACTTCGTTTGCTCTGGTTTACTCAATAAATTAGTCCATTACGTTTCTCAGCAGATTACTATAAATAACTTTTAATAAATGAATCATAGATACTTAGGAGTTGTACACATACATTTTGGGAATTGCGCCACGTACAAAAGGTGTCTGGATGCGCAAAATTAAATCTATTGTTACAATTGATGTAAAATCAACGGTACGCAATACTTGAAGTACTTCATATTATTTATAGGAAAACGAAAGTTATGAATGTCCACCAGAACTGAGTATTACGGATCTTGAACGCTAATAAACTAAAGCGGTAAGTCCGTATACCGAAACAATAAAAAGGTTAAGGAGATTTCAAAATATGCATTGTCCCGGAGCAAGACCTACGCAAATATGTAGGTCTGATTGTATGCACTATCAACTTACTGTAGTATCTCGATATGTAATGACGTAAGAGAAGTCGGTTTACCAATTCAAAATAAAACTTATGATTGAGCGATTGTAGGATAAGGGGAATTCCCCAAGTAAGAATTTCAGTATGAGGCGTTCAATCTTGTGCATACAATCATTAAAATCTCCCGTACGGTTCATTGTACAATCATAAATGTTATTCAAAAACATTTAATGACTACACGTCTTTAATTCTGATTTGCTGAGTTTATAGCTCTTGTTGAAACATTACTTTACATCTGACGACATCACATCACATGCATTCTAGATGCTTCTGTCTCTGAAACTACACATGTGTATGGAAATAAATAGTGGCAAATTTATTTAGTGGCACTACAAGGTTTTTTGCACCTATTTTTGTCTCAGGGAAGATAATTCGCTTCATAATCTTAGACAAGATTGGTAAGATGGATTATAGATCTGTATTTCATTCAAAGTTCTATGTTACTTTTTAGACAATGGGGACAGCCTGAGCCAGTTTCAAATTAGGTATTACACCAATATGAAATATAAAATACCAAATACTTGAGTAGTCTGGATTTGATAACATCGTATCAGCATATCTGTGCTTTGTTCAGGAAAAATGTTCATTTTGACATACATAAAATCAAAGGACTTCTGAAGTTAATATTTTTTAAGTCAATTGCTTCTGTATCATCCTACAATATATTACCTTTACGGAAATGTTAAAATACGGATAAATGTATCCTAGTCACAAGAACATATATGTACTAAAGCGTATTGAAGAAAATGGGTTATCGAGAAACAAAACAAATCACAAATTCCAATTCACACCTCTAAAAAAGTTGCAAGATGTGTAACCCATGAATTGTTCAATGATGTACACGGGTGAAGGTTTATAACCTTAAGCAAAATCAACTAAACAAAGCTTAACAAAACTGAATGAAATAGCAAAACAGAATACGATGATAATAAAGATGGAGCAGCCAAGCTGTACTTGTTATTATGGCATACAGTAAAGGTTTCGACATGAAAATTATCTGTGAAATAATTTCTGAAAGAAAATAATTATTAATCATGGTCTCTCTATGAACATGGCCCAATCAACACGATTTACAACCGAGAATAAGTGTTTAAGATGTAATTGGAGAAATTAAGTTGAAAAGGGAATGAGCTAGAAACATTATCTGAATAAATCAAGAACTTATATATAACAATTGTCAAACCATCGACGATGAAAGTTTAATATGTAACACAAATGTTCAATTAATCAATTGTCAATAAATAACCCGTAACTGGACTGTAATTAATTAACGTGTTTATGCAGTCAGTGATTAGAGAACCATAGGGTAGTGAACTTCTCCGTCTCGCAGAGTCAAGAGAAAGATGATTAAATTTGAAAGTGTAAAATTTTCACTAAGTAATAAATTATTATTATTATTATTATTATTATTATTATTATTAATTACTCTATGGCTTACGGAAGTCGCAAGTTCATAGCCGTAGTAACGAACGTTCGCCATCGGGATTTATCCTGGTTAACATCAAGCCAGTTTTCCTCACAAACACCTACTTCTCGAAAATCCCTTCTAATATTGTTCTCCTAACTTCATCTTGGTCTTCCCAACGGTCTCTTCTCCTCCGGATCTCCAACCAAGATGAAATATAATCTTCGTTTTTCTACCATCAGAGCTACATGGGCTGCCCATCTTAGTCGTCGTAATTTCATTATTTTTACAATGTCGGATGAGTCGGCTGTCCATGAAGCTCTTAGTTATGCAGTTTCATTCATTCTCCAGTAATGTCGTCCCGTTTTGGCCCGTATATCGTTCTCAAAACCATATTTTGAAACATTCGTAATTTATGTTCATCTGCTAGGGTCGTACTCCAACTTTCACAACCGTAAAGTATTACCGGCAGAATAACCGTTCTGTATATTTTCAATTTCAACTTCCTTGATATTAATTGCGAGGTTAGGAGTTTCTGAACTGAATAGAAACATGCGTTGCCCGCTACTAAACGACTTTTTATTTCTTCCGTTACATCGTTTTTACTTGTTACTTATGCTCCCAAGTATTAAAATTTGTTAACTTTCTCTATGTTCTCATTCTTAATTGCTATGTACCTATTTCCGTTTTTCCCTGTGTTCCGACTCATCATGTATTTTGTTTTCTCTATGTTTACCTGTAGATCTATCTCATCGCACGCTTCTACTAAGATATCTGTGTTACTTTGTAGTGCATCTATATCTTCCCCTACATCATCCGCATACACGAACAGTTGATTCAAGCCATTCAATAATAGTCCCTTTTTGTCCTGTTTTATTTTTAAAATCCCATATTCTAAAGCAAATAAACAGTAGTAGTGACAAGGTATTAGCTTGTTTCAATGTGTTACAAATCTTGAAATTATCTGACATATTATTACCTATACGTACTGTGTTTATGGGGTCGCTGAGACACATTTTCACAAGTTGAAAGAGTTTCTTCTGAATTCCAAATTATTATTATTATTAGTAGTAGTAGTACAGTTAATAATAATAGTAATCGTAATGCTTTAACATTAAACTTTTACTTTCAATTAACCTTGAATATTGACTCACATTTTCTGGCAGCGTTCTTCCAAACGAAGTCTTCCACCGATAGATCAAGATTTAATGTGCTCTTTCCACCTCACACTAGGAGAATACAAACGCTCTTTCTTTGATCAACTTACGGACATGGTTCTTAATTTGTATTAATTTCGAGAAAGACTATTGAAACTATTGCTACAGGGACATCTAAGAACTGTTTCAATGCTCCCAAAACATCAGGGACAATAGCAATCATTGTACGATTCTTTCTAACGAGTAAGTCCATTACACTTTAAACATAACCTTTGATTATAATTACGAATAGGGGTGAGATACATGCCACGTCATTAACAATGAATTCTTCTTATCGATTTTGCTGTAATCCTGGTATTAGCTTACTTTGTTTTTAACGACGAATTTAAAATGTGAACGCAGTAACGGGTCTCTCGCTCTCCCTTTCTCTTTCCCCCTCTCTCTCTCTCTCTTTCCTTCTCTCGAACGTCGCCAATATATTATTTCCAAAACATCAAGACCATAGGTTTAAATATTCTTATTGCATGAGATTTAATATTGTAAATATTTACTTTCAGAAATGAAGTTAAAGTCTAAGTTTATTTTTTGCATATCTTCCAACTTCCAGTGGATCAGGGATTCCGCTATTGTGGGAGTGGCTGTTATGATACTGATAGAGAACCATAGTACATATACGAAGTTCATCCTGACTGAAGTTTTCCAGGGTTTTTCCTTAGTCCCATCAGGCAAATGCCGGGATGGCACGTGCAACATAGGCCCTGGCCGACACATTCCCCTCCCCTATCCCGGCCTGAACCTTAGATGCCTAAAGGGCTTAAATAAAAATTCACAATTCAAATATACGAAGATATTCTCATATGTTACTTCTCAGTAAAAAAAAACATAATTATTTTTATATGCAATACTCATCGCCGTGGTGCAGAACCAGAAAATTAAAGCAGTCTTTAATAGACTGAAGTACTAGTAGTAGTGGAGATTAAGTATTCCAGTAATTAAACGGAGAGGCGGTTAGTAACGAGTACCTCTCGCTGCATAAAAGAAGCGATTCTAATCCTTCTTTGAATCATAAAATCTTAATTGCCAACCCAAATATGTCTGAAGGCCATTAATAAAATTCAATTCAATTTTAACTATTAATCAAGAGAATTGCATACAAATCTTGTCAACTTGACTTTGGTCCCTAATGACATATAATCTCATACGATATTATTTGAAGAGGGCTTTATTACTCGGGTAGAATTACGAATAACTTAACCACATCCATCTGATTTCCTGATTCAGATCAATGTGCGATATGTGAGATGAATATCATATTTTAAATGTGGAAGAAATATGAATAAAGGTTTCATGTTTGCACGATACATATTACATACACGCATAATATTATTCATAACTATTTATAGTCGGAGAACAACAATCCTACTTTTTTGGTATCTGCAAACGTTAACACAATAATTGAAGTGAATAAACAAAAACGAATTTCTATGGAAATAACTATTTGTTTGATACACAGTATTTATTTATATGACGTGGATCTCTTTCTAAATGTTTCAAGTTTAGATGTAAAATACAAAATCGTCGAATTCCATGTTTAACTATTACTCACTCATTCTGTCAAAATCGTTTAGTTAAACAATCTCCATAAACGAAGGTGAAGGAATAGGAATTAATGAGAAAGCAAGTAAGCAACGAATACCAAGTCAAGATCGAATGTCAAGATGGCAAATGTAAGTACAATTAGAATATATAAAAAAAAAGGTTCACACATAATTATTAGATTTTTTAAGCTACTAACAAACGTTGTTTTAAATAATATGAAATGTTAAATTATATGAAGGCAGTTTAAAATGATAGTAGCAACCTGATTTCAGTGTAACTATGAAATGAAACAAGTGCTAGAATTTCTCATTGCGTGAATTAACGAATATGAGATTGATATTTGAATTACAATCTAGAAACCGGTATTAATCTCATATACCAAACATGACACTTCTATATACAGACTTATTATACACATTTCTGAAAAACAAAATAGAGTAAATAACTGAATAGATGTCCTAAATTGAAAACAACAGGCCCAAATAATGGTACATTTATAATAAATAGACCATTTTCAAATCAGTAATCGGATGCAAGACTTTCCTTAATTTCCACCGTGTTGAAAAGCGATGTTGAAAATATATAAACCTTAAAAATGTAATTGAATCATCTTAAGAAAAAACAAGACTTATACCATATTAAAAAGTATTATCTTTAGTACCAATGTTAATTATATTTTACAATTCAAATGAAAAAGAAATACTTGAAAATAGTATAATAAAATTCCATAGAATGTGCTCTTCCTGCAAAGAACACCAGTAAACTTATGCTGTGTAAAAACAGAGAAATAATGACAATTATTCGCAAAATGTGGTGGGAAAATGAAGTATAATCTCCTAAAACTATATTTGAGTTTATATAAACGCACAACATAAATACGTAATGTCTATAGTAGTGACTTAATAATGCTATTTTTAGTATTGTAGGAACGCATCTTGATACCGCTATCTAACAAGGGTTGTGCGTGACCTCGAACTCTCAGAACAGCACAAAAATGTGCTTAGAATGTAAATCGTTCATCCCAAAAACAGTGATATTACTCATTCCCATGCAAAACGCAGCTGTTGTCTGATAGCGCTATTCGATGGTGGCATGTTGTACCTGCACGAACAAGTACTTACCCTAGTTGTTTGAATAGTATAACTGTAGTAGGAGGCCTTCTTTTCGAGTGTTCGGTTGTGGGTAAGAGTACAAATAGTGTACATCGGTATCATGAGACGAATTAATCCCATGAATGTTGTCAAACTATTAGAGGCTAAGTTGCAATGTGCTGAATATGGTAACGTAATCGGAGTCGAGGATATTGAGTTCGCGAATAAGTTATATAGCATAATAATTCACATATACAATGGGGATGATGCAGAAATACATGAAGATACGCTGGATAGGTATAGTGATTTTAAAGATCTTTGCCCTTCCAGCACTACAAGACTTCCATCTCCAGAGCAACTGGAACCTTCAAGTGAAAGTGAGTACAAATCATCTCCACCCAAAATGTCGAGGGCCAGTAAATTACAAGATATTGATGACAACATACTGGAGAACATTTATGAAGACTATTACAATCGTTGGTTCAACTCCTATATCAAACTTATGAGGCGCTATAAGTGCATTCGAAGTAAATCAAATTGCAAGGTAATATTAGATATGTGACTAGCAAAACGCGAGATCGAGCTCACTCCAATGGAAACAGCCTGTCACAATTAAAAACTATAAAAGAGTATGTAATGTCACAATTTGGTAGGGCAAGAGCGTATGGATCTACTTTTACTATTTTATCTATAAATGTGGGCACTAGAAGCGTCTAAAGTGGTTGACCTAGACCGTTTCACAGCTTCGATTACTTTTATCAACAAACTTAAGGCTGAATATGACATTTCTTCCAGGCATATTACTACGTTCGTAGCATGTTAGGATATACAAGGAGATCACAGTATTCGTCAGAAGGCACAAGAGTTTGTGGAGGAAGTGACCAAATATATAACAGACGGGAGTGTGGACAAAGAAAATGTTTGGAACAGTGACCAAAGTCAATTTAATTATGAAATGTCTTCATTGTCAGCACTATCTCACAGAGGCGAGAAAACTACAGCTGGTGTGTTGCAGTCTGTGCACACATTTACACACAGGTATACAATTGATGTGGCTTTATCAATGAGTGGCAGATTAGCTAACAAGCTCTACATAAGAGCCACAAAGCACTTTTAGCCCAAATGTTTCAAAGAAACTTAAACCGACATGTCCACTAAACATTCATTTGGAGGCAAGCAAAATTGACAAAATCACGAAAGAGCATATGAAAAGTTTTCTATTTACCGTTCTTGGTGAACATGTACGTGACGATCCGAGCAGCCTATTGCTGTGTGATTTCTGGTCAGGCCATAAAGATCGTACTTTGTTAGATGAAAGTTTTCGTAACAAGTATGTTACGCTCAATATATTGCCACCAATGACAACAAAATATTGCCACCTCTTGATGTGTACTTCTTTTGGCAATATAAGCTCTATGTGAGAAGGACTGTTGATTTTGTAAGATTACAATGTGATAAACACAAGTAAAGTTATACGATCTTCAATTCATCATCAGACTTTACTCTGTGCTATAGAATCAACTTTCTGCACCGAAGTACAAGCCTATGTTACAATATGCTTGGCAAAAGTCAGGTTATGACATTGACATACCAATATCATCGTTTGAAAATATAATTAGTGTGAAGTTTGATGTTGGTCTGCTTGAATGCAGAAATGCTGTTCAATCTGAAAAAGTGACTTTAGTCAGATGTGCATTTTGTTCTGTTCAACTTTGCTTTGACCATTGAAATCCCACACCTGCACTTTAAGGACTGGATAGCGGGGCAACTCTATCAGATCAGTTGAAATGGATTGTTATTCAGATAGCGTAATTGAATCGTTTATTTCAGAAACCCGCTAAATGCACTTTTTGAAACTTTAGGGAAAACGAAAAAAACTGTCTAGCTCTGATAATGATAAAAATGTGAGGGATCCACAAAATTTGGAGTAGTAGTTAATTTGCTCGCGAATTGGATGATGCCTGCAACTAGAATATAATAGTTATTCCGTAATTAATAAAAATTGATATAGAAATTTCAGTTAACGGGTTTCTGCAATAAAACTAGTTGTGTCGGAGGAAAACGTAAAGTTTGCAAGCGAAATAATAACATTTGCTGTTTTAGTATGTTTTTAAAAAAAACACGATGTTATTAACTATACCTATGTAGTTTAGTATCAAATGAGAAGTCGGAGCATGATTAGAATAGAAATGTACCCATAGTAACAACGGTAACCACGTTATCAGTGTCCTACAAAAGACAACACGATGCCCTGCTAAACTACTAAGTATGTCTGTCTGTCTGGAACTACTCATCTTCATATTCCCATTCGACGTTACACATGGCTTCTGTCGTTGGCCACTGAAGGATGTCGTTGTAGAAATCTTCATAACCTGCAGTGTAAGCACTCATCTTAACCAGGTCGTCATTTTTTTCTTATTGATAGGTACCTTTCCAGAAGGGTAAGCTCTGACTGTTGGCAGGTCAGGAACGTCCTTGTACTTTTTTAAGGTGAACGCTGAGGACATGAACCCATCAATGAACTGCTGAACAGTCACTTTTCCTTTATTGGCCGTATTAAATTCAAACTGTTTGTACAATAACACTTTGAATGGGACCTTTTTGTCCTTGGGCACAGCGCTTCTTAACGTTTCATCAGAGTTCACATGTCATTCACCAGAGATCTTCTCGCTGGTTATTTGGTGGACGGAGAAACGTCCAGTTGTACTGGCTTTAAGAATCAGCTCTGCGTACTGGTCTGGCGTATACACTCTGTCTACTTTTCGTAAAACATGTTTTATTGATCCAAACTCCCGATCACGGTAAAAATGAATGTCCTCTTACTGGAAAATAGTGTGTGACAGTTTCAAAGACTCCCCGATTACAAAGGTTCATTAGAAACCGCACAACAGTGTGGTTCTTATTTTGGCTAGATGGGCTGTCGCTGAAAAGAACTAGTGTTTTACTTCACTCGAAACTGTTTCGTTTAAGTAATGTAATAACTGTGAGCAAACTTCATCGGGCGATTTGTTCGCTTCACCTTCATGATAAAGGTAGATATGTGCTTTGTTGGTTTTCAAATCATGAATACTAAACACACAAAGCCAAAGTTGACGCATATAGCAAACTTCCCGAACAGGTATGCTAGGCATGGGAAGATTTTGCATGAAATCAAAACACAATGCAACTGTCTTCTCATCCTTGTTTCCACTCTTTTCTGTTAGTTTAGAATAAAATTTCTTAGCCCTCCGCTTGTGTACCTTCTGTTCAGCGGTGACTCTACGTTTGACGTCGCTTAAACAAGGGTTTCGTAATTTTGCGCTAAAGCTTTCACACACAAACGTCAACTTGTGGCCGCCCGAAAGAATAATTAAAGTTCTCTTTGAAATATTTATAGTAAAAATTATACTTGACTTTACCTTTCATGTCAGGGTGTTTGGTTAAAAACATATGATACATTTTTGAAATGTTCAACCCTGCATCCAAATAGTGTTTCTGTTTGCCCCCGTAATGGGTTTCCTTCACTTCAAATTGCGATATATGTTCATGTATAAGAACACATACATTATCTTCAATAGCATTCCCACTGCGGTTCTTGCCTCTCCTATCGATAGGTGTTTTATTTTGAACTAATAAGTTAGTTAGCCTTGCCACGCGATCCCGAAAAACTCCATGGAGTTGTAGGAACACATTTTTGCACACTGGAGTAAGAACTCCGTTGATTCTTATCTGGTACTTAAACGTTTTGTTTCTTTTCACTGAGCGTGAAGTTTCACTGGCACCAGCATCACCTTTGTTTGTTTCCACCCTACGTTTTATTTCGATCAATGTTTGCAAATATGTATCTTGCATGTTTTTTGTCTCTAATCAATAGAAATAATTCCAAATCTTATTAATTTTTTTTTCGTCATCAATGGATAAACTGTATTTACCTGGACAATGGCACAAATTTTAATCTGGAACAGATCTCCTTGGCACCATATTACCTTTATAGTTCTTGTATTCTTCCCCCTTGGCTCTTGCTTTGCGTATAACATTTCGTTGGTAATAGTCTTCATTGATGACACCACGTTTTCTTTTTGTTGGAGGTTCATCGTCCGAACTAGTACTTGACATTGCAACCACAGAATGGAACACAAACCGGGCAACGGATCTTATAACAGCACTACTCTCACCCGTACACAACACTCCTCAATGATAACTGTTGAAACATGTCAACGAAGGACGTGCACTGAAACAAAAACGCAATGAATGTAGCTAGCAGTGCAGTGTTGCCTCGATATGTTCACATTAGATTTACTGCAGAAACACGTTATGTGATATCACTTGACGGGTTTCTGCAGTAAACGCCATGTTCGGTTTTAATAATAACCCATTTGACGTCATAGCAGGCGACTGGTTTCTGCACTAAAGTGTGTGTTTAGAGTATGAGTAACTTATTCCGTACAAAAGTCATTTTGTGACAAAATGTCGGTTGACGGGTTTCTGAAATAAACGATTCAATTATACTAAGCAAAGCGAAATAAAGCAATTGGTGACGATATTGCAATATGTATACTTTTGGTCCTCTTATATCAATATTTTGTTTTTTTGCGTTACCAAAGTTCCTCTCTTAGACCTTGAGTAGGTAATCATTCAAGTGTCTCTTGTTGTAATACGCTCAGTTTTGCATGCAAATGGCTCACCAATGATTTTGGGATGAGCTATTTATATTCTAAGTACATTTTCGTGCTGTTCTGAGCGTTAAAGGTCACGCATATTCCTTATGAGTAAAATGTATGAATGAATGAATTGTTATTAAATTAATAAAAGAGCTAGCAAACTTGTAGGAAGCGGATCTACATTTTTTGATAAAGTAGCTCCGAACTACTCCATTCAATTGACCCAGCGGGAATTGAACCTGTGACCACGCCCACAGAAATCGAGCGCACTAACCTCCAGCCACCATGAGGTAGCCCTAAAACTCTGGAATGTCACCATTTTCACCTTGAGCGTTTGCTTCCTATTCAGAAGTTCCTGGGGTTCGTAACCAGAGGTCACTCTGGTTACAAGGGGTTCTCCTTAATCACACAAGGTAAACGTCTGGATAATACCTTTGACTTGGTCCCTGACCGACTCCTTCCCACATTCTTTCCTTTACCTTATTCCGTCCCAAGTCATAGATGCCTAAACGCAATAAATAAATTCAAATTCAAATTGTCACCATTTTCATGATCATTATAGACACCGTTTGAAATGAAAATACTCTTAACGTGGTTACTTGTTACAATAGGTCTATAACAGTGTACTGTCATATGATGTTTGAAAAATAAATAAGGAATATTGTTTTGCTCTACTGCTTATAAATATAAAGTATGATTCTCCCGCTGTCCGCTAAATGCGACAATAAACTTTCATCAAACGTAGCTATGCGCAACTGATCGTATGATGTTTTCCTGTAGAAAAAAGATAGAAGAATCTTAAAAGAAGATACTAAGAAGTTTTACACTCATACGAACCAAGACAGAGCGCGGAAAACAAATAGAATATTGTACAAACATGACCAGACGCAGATATTTGTCCGACAGGTCATGTAGTATACCAGACAAGTAACACTCAGAGTAAGAGGAAACTTAAAGGAATATGTTTGAAACCTGTGAATAATAATACCGTTCTTTCAGCTATCTTCGAGTAGGAATCGCTCTTTATGCCGCTGAGAACGCTTGAAAGGCAATTGTGCTCCAGCAGGACTCACGGTTATCTGTAACACCGACCACCTATTCTATGTGGACTGAGGCATGCTAATTGCTTGTGGGAGCAGGTAGTTATTTGGTACTTTGATGCACTGTCCTAGAGGGAGTGAGCGATCGACGAGTCACTACTGTGTTGATGGAGAAATTGTGATGACCAATAATCATGATTGTTGCCTTTGTTATAAGCTAACTGAATGTTTTGTCCAGAGAGCAGGAGTAGAAGATATCGTAGCTGTAGACGAAGGAGTGTATTTTTTTAGAAGAGTATGCACTCTGGAATAAATAAAAGAAGACGCTTGTAGCTATTAATGGGTTTCAACGATTCTAACTTTAGGTATCCCGCAGGATAAGGAATCACTAACAAAAATTTCAAATATTATCTAGTTTGCTTCGGAGGAGATTTTCCAATTCAGATTGAACATTTTGCAGTAAACAGACGGACACCTCTACGTAGGCAAACATTTCTCAAATACAGGAAAAATAATACATAAAAATAAAGCTTACAGCAAAGCAACATCTCTCACAAATGAATAACAAAATATAAAAATTCACAGGGTTAGTTACCTAAACAATCAGAATATCAAGACAATTCATTTTTAAATCACATTCTCAACATGAGCACGTTCTCCACTTTGCGAGATATTCGAAATTAAAAAGAAGATGCTATTAAATTTCAAGATCATACGCAAATAATTTTATTCCTCTATCCTTTTTTCCAAATCTTCCTTACTCAAAAAATGTTAATTTCAATCTAGTATATAATTTTCTGTAGAAATTATTTGTATATTGGCTCTAGTACATATATTGTACACTTCCTGCGCAGTTAATAAAATTAAATTAATACCAAATATAATGATTTTCAAACCAAAGAGCATTTTACTATTCCGGTCGCCACTTCCAGTTCAAACGACTTTGAACCCCAAAACAGGAAATTCAATAACAGTGTTTCTCTGACTGTTTTCGTTTGGTGCCGGTGGTGCGCTTCTGGTGCAGGGTTCATTCATTAAATGCACATAATTTTTCAACTTCAAACATAATAAAACTAAGGACTAAAGTAGCCATTTTGCCTAGAAGTCCTCTGCCTGCCCTGCGGGCAGTTCAGGAATCTACTTGCGGCTTGCAGCGTTATGTTGAAGAATTAACGTCGTGAGTTTAAAGCTTACAGAAACATTTGTTTTATGCCATAAAACACGAACAAGAACTGTGATCGTGATAATCATTTCGTCGCTCGTTATGTTAGTTAATTTCACACTCACTCGAACGTAAACAATATCAAGCAAGTTTCATTTTCTAAACTACTTCTGTTCAAGAAATCGAGATATCATATGTACGGAACTTGTACAGTCATCGTATGTGATGACTATGTGATAAGAAAAAGTCGTCGTATATGTGTATGAAGACTCGCTATATCTTTAGTCAGCTCATCCAGCTATAATTTACTTAACCAAAGTGACTTATTGTGTAAACCATAGTAAATTCATTGAAGGATCTAACACATACTATTCTTACAGAGGAACGTTTTTTGCATCATAGTATACTTATAAGCAAAATAGGGATACATGTTATTCTTCTGTATGCATATAGTATTACCAACCAACTTTCGCAACCGTAAAGTATTACCGGCAGAATAAACATTTTGTATATTTTCAATTTTAACTTTCTTGATATTAATCGCGAGCTTAGGAGTTTCTGGACTGAATTGAAACAT
Organism: Lepisma saccharinum; assembly: GCA_022664845.1. NCBI lineage: Eukaryota > Metazoa > Arthropoda > Insecta > Zygentoma > Lepismatidae > Lepisma > Lepisma saccharinum. Next base: position 27,718 of record JAGDQP010008803.1, on the reverse strand, counting down.
TCGTTGCCAGATACTAAGCGATATTTTATTTATTCCGTTACGTAATTTTTTGTTGTTACGTATGCTCCCAGGTATTTAAATTTGTTTACTTTCTCTATGACCTCATTTCTAATACTTATGTGTTTATTTCCTTCATTCCATTTGTTTCAGCATGTTATCATGTATTTTGTTTTCTCTATGTTTACTTGTAGACCTATCTCATCGCATTCTTCTACTAAGACATCAGTGTTGCTTTGTAGTGCATCTATATCGTCCTCTATTAAATATACATCACTTGCGTATACGAACAGTTAATTTAAACCATTCAATGATAGTCCCATTTCGTCTCCTTTAATTTTAAAATCGCATGTTCTAACGCAAAATTAAACAGTAGTGGTGACAAGGCATCGCCTTGTTTCACTCTGTTGCGAATCTTGAAACTATCTGACACAATAATATTATTATTACCTATCCGTACTCTGCTTATGAGGTCGCTGAGACACATCTTCACTAGTTGAACCATGTTTTTCGGAATTCAAAATGGTATCAGGATGCTTTATAACTTTTCCTTTTTATAAAATCATATGCTTTATTTAAATCAGTGAATAGCTGGTGAACCGTCCCATTATATTCCCTTTTCTTTTCCAAAATTTGTCTCAAGGCAAAAATCTGGTCCAACGTGTTTCAATTTCTTCTAAATCCACATTGGTGATCTCCAGTTATTTCATCTACATATACACTTAGGTTTGTTAACAGAACATTACTTAATATCTTCTAACAGGTTGGAAGTAACAAGATTCCGCACTAATCATTACAGTCCGATTTATCCTTTTTTTGTTTGTAAATCGGAAGTTTTATTGAGGTTTTCCATTCCTTTGGGAGCTCTTAATTTCTCCATAGAGCACTTATCAAATTATATAGCTCCTTGATTGCGCCGTTCCTTCCGCTTTAGCTAATTCCGCTGGAATATTGTCTATTCAGGGTAATTTGAATTTTTTTAGTTCTTTTATCGATATTCCGATCTCGATCTTGCTTGGTTCGGAAATCCACGGTTCTGCGATATGAATTTCAAATTCCTCTGTTTGTTCTCCGTTGTACATTAAGAAGTTTGTCGAAATAACTTTTCCACACATCGACAATTTTAGTCGAATTCGCCTGAAGGTCTCCACGTTCATTTCTAACCATTCCTAACCTCGGCTGGTAACCTTTTCTTAACAAGTTTATCCCTTTGTATAGATCTCGTATGTTATTTGTATTCCCGTTTTCCTCTATATCCTGAATCTTCTGCGTAATATATTCTAGCTTTTTGTTTCTGAACCCGCGTGTTGCGTTTCGTTTCGCGTTACTGTAGTGGTTGGTATTTGCTTCGCTTTTATTACTTAGCCATAGTTGCCTGGCTTGTTTTATCTTAAGGCATTCTTCATCAAACCAAGGGTTGTTTTTCTGTTATTTCTTCTCACCTACACGTCCCTTTGCTGTGCTCTTAATTGTTTCACGAATTGCCTCCCACATCTTACTTACATTAATTTCATTATTAATATCATCATTATTTGTACTCGAGTCGGCTAGGATTTCGAACCTATTTGAGAGTTCGAGTTTGTAACCTGCTTTTATGCTTGGATTATTTAATCGTTTCACTTCGATTTTCAGTTGTTTTACCCCTTGCTTTCTCTGTTCGTAATGCATAACTTTTCCCTTACTTTTGTGATTACTAATTCATGGTCGGTGTAACCTTCCGTTCCTCTGTACGACCTAACGTCCATTATGTTGATGTGCCTTGGGCTATCTACTAATACGTGACCGGTCTGGTTGAGAGTTTTGCCGTCCGGAGATGTGTATTTATGTATGTCTTTGTGTTCAAAGTACGCTCTTTACCAGTAGATTTTTCGAAATCGCGAAAGTTATCAGTCTTTCTCCATTGTTGTTGGTCTTTTCGTGAAGACTGTAATTGCCTATAGTAGGTCTACATTTTTCTTCCGTCCATACTTTTGTGTTGAAATTCCAAAACACATTTTTTTTTAAATTATACTTCGGTTATCGGTCAAACAGTCTTTCTAGCTCATCGTAGAATATATATATTTGTTGTTATCATTAGCCACCTCGGACGGAGCATAGACATTTATTAAAACCGTGTTGCCCCATCGAGTACGTATCGTACCGTACGATAGTCTTTCTTTTACGAACTCTATATTCCGAACCGTCTGAAGAATACTGTTCTTAATGAGGAATCCTGTTCCGAAATAGTGAGACTGTGTTCCCCCGCAGTAGAAAGTGTACTTGCCCTGACGGATGCTATCTTGACCCTCCCACCAAACTTCTTGTATCGCTAATATGTCTAGCTTGTACTTCTCGGTTTCGCGTACCGCCACCTGAAGAGCGCCCGTTTGGTATAATGTTCGTACGTTTCACTTCCTATTCTAAGGCCTTTCTTAATCCTTTTCTTGGGGCCCCCTGAAGCACTAACAGCCCGAAGATCCGAATGAGGGACTAGTTTACCTCCGGAACATTTTACCCCAAGAGAATCCATGAACCATCGGTTGTTATTCCTTGACATATTTTAGCGGTGTAGAGTTCTCAGCTCTACGTCCTCGCAGTAAAGGGAGACATTCAAGATGTCGTCCTCTCTCTATCTCTGAGCCTTGCCGATATCATTCAACTTCAGCCTCAGAGTGGTAATGGTGATGCTGCTTCCCCTCACCATGTTATTTTTGTTCGAGGTTGTCTTCCCCTAGCCTTTATAGATCCTTTACTAACTGCAGGGCAGCAGTGCTGGTTTTGTTCAGCCCCGGAATATTTCTGGTATCCACTATATCTGGTCGACATTCCTCTATCCGTCACCTGGAGAGGCTCCTGGTGGGAGACCAGTAACTCCAACCCGGTCACCCAAGTATAGTAAAAGCAATTAGTTATTTTGTTTTTGAATAACTCACACGGGTTCAGCATTAGCAGTTGATCAATGCGCATATATATAATCTTGATTGACTATATATAAAGAAAAGCCATATCATCTCTTCGCAGAGAACACATACTCAAATTTCATGTGTTATTAGCACAACATTTTCCTCAAAGTGACTTTAATTCTTTGCTAACTTCTTGACACTCAACATTAGTTTGTGTCGTATATTGGTAATTCTACAATTATTCGTGTACAGCATCCTGCGAGAATTGCATCATCGATAAACCGCATACGCAGCTTAATTTGCTTGTAATCGCTTGTACGTTACAACGAAGATATTCGAATGAAAGTGTGCTCAAACTTGAAGTGTTTTAACATCCATTATCAAACATCCACTTGTACGACTTGTACCATCGTCAGTAGTACTGGCCATCTACTGATAGTTTCTTTCTGGACATCTTGATCTTCTCAGTACTTCACCGTGACAAAAAAATTACAGCTCTATGCTGATTTAAAGTTTTTTTTTCGTAGAACATTTGTATCACTTCTTGAAATATATTATTTACCTGATTCTCTCCCGACTTTAGTTACAATTCTTGTTCACACAATTTTATTCATATGATTCTTCAAACATTTTGCTTCTTTTTTAACAACACCCTCAATGTTTTCGGAAAAACACTCATAGAACTGAAAAATTACTGTATCAACAAATACAGAGTGAGTGAAAAGGCAGTTGGACAATAACGTTAAACATCAGCAACGTCAATGTCCATGATACTAGATCTCATAACATAGAGAGAGAAAACGTTACACAAAAGTGTTGTATGCAAAAAAAAGTCACTTGCAGTCCTTCATATTTTGGCTTCTCCTGAGCTCAATTTTGGAAACATTGAGATATATTTTGGTAATTATGTAGATACAGGATGAAAGAACATAAGTTTGCACCCAACCCTTCAGTTTTTGTCAACATTGGTCTTAAACAACTCATTTCAATGAACTCCCAGTGTGTTTGAACGTGATACCAAGCACATAGAAAACGAGCCAATCTTTTCGTTAAGTAAATTGTCTTCTGTATTGCCTTCGCGAGATATTGTTCGACAGTAACATACACACACACTTCCATGCCGAGTGGCCTATATCAGTTTACCGACCGAGGTTGTCGTGTTGTCTGAGGCGTTAGGCCAGCGACTCCAAAGTTGTGTGTTCGAATCCCGAACTTTGCATGGATGTTTTGTGTGCTTTTAACTTAGATCTAAGGGTATGAGTCGAAACAGATAAAAATCATGAGATATCAGTTGATCAGTAAAATAAAGTTTTAAAAAGTTGTCTTAGGAATCGCAAGGTTGTAGGGCCGATCCGATCGTGACTCTCGGTTTTCCAGTTTTTTCCTCTGTCACATTAGATGACTTAAGTATTTTCCGGAAAACTTAAATTTAGTGGATCTTTAACTGTTAGCGAATAAATTAAAACGTAAATACTCCCTCGTAAGCCTATCCTTAAAGACAAAGAACGTTGATAATATTGTATGCCATTTTAAGTGTCGATCTCTTAAGATGTTTCCTATTTGTGGACCCCAGAAGCCAAGGGATCTAAGTTAATTTTCGAATAAAATAGTCGGAGGTAATCTTTTATATATAACCTGAAATATGTATGACACAAATCGTCATATTTTGAACAAAAAAAACTCGGATCTTAATGTGTCCATGTACAAAATATGACATTTTTTGTCATAAATATTTCGGGTTATTTATAAAGGATTACCTCAAACCATTTTTAAATTCGAAAATGAATATAGACCCCTTGACTTCTGAGATCCACATTAAACAGTGAGAATGCTTTAATCTGCTCTGCTTTCCTTTGCCTCTATAAGAATTAAGATAGGCCTATATATGACTTCTGTCATTTTGATATACAGTTTTCATTCATTTACGAGTATATGGCAATTGTTTCGCTCATCTTATGTTTCCCAGGATTGCAAATTTTCACTTCTGTTTTTGCCTACTTTTGCGTCATATTTATTTTGAGTCGATATGTTTTATAGACATGCATTATTATCTACACGAGCAATATAATTTCACTTTTGCATATTGTGGTTTATATAGTCAATTATTGCTACTTCTTTATTCTCATAAATTTGAAGAAACATCATACTTACAAAACTCCAAGAGGAAAAACAGTTAGGAAGGCAAATTACGTGAAATCAGAATTTTACTATTTCTCTTGTGAGAGGCGTAAAATGAATTAAATAATTCCCGTATAAATAATCGCCAGCTTTACAAATTTTACGATTACAAATCGATATAAATCGTGCAAAATTCCACTTACATCCTCTTAATTTTGACTTTACACCTGTGACGGACAGGTAATTCGCCCTCACATGATTATAACAACATTTAGTGCAGTTGGATATTCTTAAAGTAATTTTTATATTCCGACACGCATTGATATCGTCGCATGCATGAAGAGACGCTTGAGTCAACGCCCGGCGTATGTTTGTGTCAGTGCTGGACAATTCTGCCCGAGAGAGCTGGCAACATTGCATCGTCCGATACAGCAGAAGACATTGCGCGCGGCACCGGAGAGGAAACATTAAGTGTGCGTCAGCGACAAAAAACTGTTCTTATACAAGTGTAATTACTTATATATACAAAACTTATAGTGCAAGAGGATCAGTAAGTTCCAAGGATTTACAGGTACACAAAAACAGGACGAAAAGCTGGGATACTTATCGCCTAGGAATAAGTAACGTATACCTCGTTTTGCTGGACGACTCGTACGCCGCACTGAAGGTAACCCTTTTCGTTTCTCTTAATTATAGACAACCTGTTGGAATCTAATCACATATTTGCAGTGACTATTTGCAAGCTTCAGAAAGGATTATATGTTTTATTGTGTCGAGTGAAATGACATCGGATTATGTGTAGCATCGTTGCATCAGTTACATATCGTCAACAGTGCTCCTGAAAACAAAAAAGAAGTCACGTGATTAAACGCGGATTGTTGATGCTCGGAACGATATTGTCAATGTCGTCGTCGATTATCCGATATGCGTTTCTACCTTGCCTTCGTTTAGATAGTCTTTCTGTGGGCAATAACTAAAGAAATACAATTCAACTAAATAAAGGATCCTATTATTCTTTTGGTATATTTAGTTTAGAGTCGTAGTAGTAGTACGGTTTATTTGTGTTATGTTGTTGAATTACAAAATAGTAGAGCAAATCTAGACAACATTATTCATTATAACAAACTCGAATGCATCATTAGAGTATGAAATAAAGTAAGTCGTAACTTGCTAGCATTCATTGGACTCGAAAGCAAATAAATAAAAAAATCAATGCAAACACAAGAATTGTATGAAAAAAAAAGTTTTGTACGGAACCTAAGTAGTCAGTTCAAAACTCCTGTATTATAAAAAAGATACTAATAGCGTAAATTATGTAATACTGTGATACAATAAAATTACTCGCGCGCTACAAGTACATGGAACTGAAGTAATATTAGAGAAAACCTAACTCGTAAAAGTAAAGATAATACTATTAAAAAGATTGTGATATAAGTCGCTTACAATTTCTTCAAACTGTCAGGACGTCTGTTAAAGCGACACTTGAAATATAATATAACAATTCTTGATCAGTGCCTATCGGGTATATGTCAACAAAGCACGTTCAGAGATTAAAGCCGAATGTCGAGAAATTTAATTGTACTCCGTCAACTAATGTGAAGTACAACCTGGTTACTTGTTAATGAAAAATAAATATTGTTGTGCATGTTAAGTATAAAATATACTTCATCGGACTCGAATGTTCATGGAGCACAGGTGTACGTAAACGTCGTAAGAACGTAAGGAAAATATAGTTGCAGAATTAAGTAAAAATTGTGTAACGTTGGGCTCAACGCTTTTCGGGTACCCGGCCGATGAACATTTTCATTAACGATAATCTCTTATAATTTATGTCAAAAGCATTCAGATAAACTTTATTCATTTTTGATCGTTTCGTTATTAGTAGAGTGCATTATTGTGTATGTTACTCCTGTTTTGACACATTCAAACGCACTCAATTTTTGGTAAAATTATCACGTGCCTGCAAAAGTAAACGCACACACAAAAGAATAATCGCGTGTGTGCCCTGTAATCAGGTCAAATATTAAATATATTCATTACTTTGTAGTAACATATCAACTTATTGGCGTTTTTGTGTATGTTCTACCTTTTATACCGACGGAATACCATAATTCCGGAAAAAGTTCGATTTCTGAAAATAGTAATAAAGTACTCTAAATGGTGTGAAAAGTGTTAGTATTTATTGGAATACTGAAGTAAACATTTCTACTAAGGTATTTCGTGAAGTTTCACCAAAAGTGACATTTTTCAATATTTTGGTCGGAGTCAGTAGAAGTGGTGTGGATTTTTGGAGTCGGGGCTCCAAATACTAAAAACGTGGTTTTCCGCCTAAATACAGTGTTTTCCACCCATTTTCAAGCGTTTCAACATTCGTCACGCACTTTGCGACCGTTTCCCGCCATTTGCACACATTCATCTATTTGTTGATTTTTGTGCGTTTTTCCAGTATTTCGGGGCTCAGAGGACCTATTATTGGTATTACCGTTCCACCAACCTCTGTCTCCGGAATTCATTGGCTTACTGGTTTGGAAGTATTATACAGGACCCCAAGGGTGAGCAATAGGGTTGCCTTTATCCTCGCTCGTTATCACGGAAGCTATATCATCCCGCGGCGCTCTTTTCAAGAGAAGTGGGACGTACACGTTTAATTACTGCCCGGTAAATTATTGTACGGATTGGTACTCCGGGAGGAAGGAATTCTTCACTTACCAAGAACCGTCATACACCCTCAAACTGAAAATCCTGGAGGAATCCCTGAATATAAGTCACCAGAAGGTAATGTTGGAGACATACACTTTGTGAAGATTTCCTTCTGTGATGTTCCCAATGAAAGGAAGTAGATAATATAATGTGTTTTCTCGCAGTAACCATTAATAGTTTACTTTACCTTATTGCCTTCTTTTGGATGGTGGAGTCAAGGCAGGAAACCAGTCTCCTCTACTATTTGACGATGATAGTTGTACAAAAATTATAATAAGAAAACTTGCCATAAATGTAAAGAATAATATCGAAACAAAAACGTGTATAATATACATCTGCAATAAATTCTATAATTATATGACACACACAAAAAGTAAATAAACATAGGAACCGCATAAACGTACCCAAAGCACACACGGAATGATATAAATAAATATTTAACAGAAGCTAATTAAATGACTCGATCGTCATACTATACGTTGTAATGCGTATTACGTTAGTAAAATACAAATTACTTAACGATATATGTGTAGTTGCCAACTTGGGTTTCCTGTCTTAATAGTAAAAAAATGTATTGAAGTTTTGAAACATTTTAGTGACTTAGATTCCTGAAGAATATTCGAATTGTGAACAGAAGTAACTGATGGTGAATTGTTCAAAGAGTTGAGCGATGGATAACATCATGTTGTTCCTAGTCTTGCATTATGAACATAAGTTTTACGGGACTGATAGTGTTACAGGATGTAACTGGGCTTTCTAACGAACAAAGTTTTATATAGCATTAATGTTTGTCAGCTAGTTTTAAAAGAGAGAACTTTTGTAGAGAGACGCTGAATAATCAAAATGATTCAAGTTGGAGATAAAATCTTACGCATGCATTGTGAACTTGCTGTAGACAGTGAGTTAATTCAGCACTAAGATTAGAAATTACTGTGTTATGGTAATCATTACGAGGGAATAGAAGTGTTATCACTATGGTAGTTTTTACTTCTGCTGTAAGATCTCCAGCTAGCTAAAGAATGCAGTGGGCAACAAGCTTTTCTACGGACAGTATTAATATGATTCTTCCATTCTAGATGGCGATACAAGGTAAGTTCAAGTTTGTTTACTGAGCTAGAAAAGGGAAGATCGTATGATTGACAGTAATATTGGAGAAAGTGGTGGAATCAGGAAACGTTATTTTTTGAGAAGACGGGGAAAGTACATACATTGAGATTTCGAATCACTTTAAATCGAGTTTAATCTCATCCACTCAATAATTCTGGCACGATAAGCATTTGTATTGCATGATATTCATATTTGGGAATTCTCTGTTCATAGGTAGTGCTTATAATATTTCAGTGCTACAGGTAGAATATCTCTATACAGATATTCTTATATAGACAAAAAAGGAGGGCGTCCGAGAACAGTTCCCGGAAATGGTTTTCCCTTGAAGATCACTGAAGGAGATATTTGAATTACTAATGCCCTTCCAGGCCATCAATTAAACATTACTCATTACTTTAATTCCTAGCTCCTAGAAACTTTAGTCTATATACCTGCAGATAATTCTGTATTCAAAGAACACAAAATAAATTTAACACAAAAGCCCACCTTCATAATTTGCAATAGAGATAAAAATAATGAAAATAATAGTTACAAAATTTGTGCACTCAGTATCTTAGAATATTTTTGAAATCGGTACAATATTTATGGGGCTTAACAATCTCCAGTCCAATATCAAGGGACGTGCAGAAGAAACGCTTTCCTGTCGGGACAAGAAGAGAAACTTTTCTGAAAAATAAAACTTTTTAAGGACGGGAAATTATTACGAACCCTGGAATGATCGACACTTTCCGAAGTCTCAATAATTCCCGTTTCCTGATACTTCCCAAGATCTCACAAATTCCCCACTCTCGAGACTTTCCGAATTTTTTTAGGAAATTTTCCGAAAATTACCGTAAGAATTAATCTAAAGAGCACAAAATGCTTAAACAAAATCGGTGTAATCCTTTAAAAGGTATACCCGGACAAACATGATTTCAAATTCATACTGCTTAATTTAAAGAGGTAAGCAAGATAACACATCCTGGACTCCCTAACGATTTTAATTCATTATTTGCAAAACAACTTCTATGAAACATACAGGATAAACTGACACATTCGATGCCTCTAAGTATTCCATATTATAATTTAGGGCTGTACTCGCAGAAACAAGTTGATGACCAGGAAAGAAAAAAGCAATCTTTCATTACATGATCTAGAAATGCCTGCCTTCATCTATTTTAACTGCATGTGTTTTGAGCAATTTACTTATAGTTACGTTTTCAAAACTGTAGATATCCTTAACAAATCTACTTTGTTCCTACAATTTTCACGCATTAAAAATGTATATGTCAAAAATTTGAAAAAGGAAAAAATCTTTGCTCTCATCAAAGCAAATTTACTGCACTGGCTAACCAGTACTCAATACATAAGAAATTATTGTTTGATGGTTATTTTGACAACACCTAGTTTGTTCGCAGCACAGATTGCGTGGTGTTTCGCTGATCGCGTGCATGTAAGCAATGTGTGTGTTAGAGTGAGTGAATGTGGCATTAGTTGGAACCCTTGTAAAAGGAGGGTTTGAAGTCGGAAACGGTTCTGTAACTTCTTTGGTCACGAAAGGCCAGCTTCCGCCGTAAAAGTCTCTTGCAAAAGTTAAAAAAAGAAAACGAAACACTTTCTTCCAGTTTTTTCGACATATAGAACAAACTATTGTTCAGACTAACTGGCGTTACAATGCTTTTGTTTTGTATTGTGTGACTATTTTCTATTTTTGTACCCAAATGAAAAAAAAGAATAAACTTTTTGTTTAACTTTCTTTTGGGAACATTGTTACGGTAACAAGCAAGGTCTTTACCAGATACTAGAGTGAACCACTTACTTATTGTTTCGTAACATGTCATAGCATCATGAAACATAAATAATGTCATAAAGTTGACGATTCTCTGGCCCACTTTTATTCTCCAAAAGTAGAGAACAATTTAGGAAATCAATATTTTTCTTGTTTCTTTTATTGACTGTATTTTTTCTTCTTCTCGAACGAACACACACACACTGAAACATTATTTTACAAGATGTTTGAAGAGCTTACAAGTAAAAATGCAAAATAAACATAAGTAAAATAAAACTCAGCGGACAGAATCTTAGTCAACCTTCTCTTCAAGATTTGCTACTTACTTTCTACAGCAATAGTAATTACGCCTATTGTAACGTCGTCTTACAAACAGCTGTGTCATATGGTACGTAGGGTACCTATATCTTGGGTAATGTCAACGTCTTTACCCTTTCTTTTGAGAAGAGAAAAATTCTAATGTCCTCTCCTTTCTTACAGATGACTATCGTGATTCTTTGATGAAACAGGTATTTTGTGTCAATGTCAGATAGTCTTAGGACGAAGTATGTTTTTGTATAAATGCAATTTTAAAAGAATATCACACATCCACAGATTTGCAACGGTGTTTGATGTAATCCCACAACAAATAGTGTTTTAACTGACTGAGGAGTACAGAAAAGTTCAGTTTACATGGGCTTATAGTTTACAAACAGTGACAGCGGGATACTTTGGTGAAAAAGAATGACCACAATTTTGATATCACGATTTTTTTAATATAAAAAATCAACTTTGAGGTACCCTCTGCTCAGCAACGACAAACCATATACTAAAGCAGTAACGAACAATAACGTTTCGACATTTTTAGGAAGCTTATCAACAACCTAAACTGAAATCAATGCGATGTTTAGCGTTTTTGTGGCTGAAATCGTCGACTAACAGTGCCCATTTTCTAGTATCAAAGTATCGTTCTCGTTTGTTCATACACAGTGCTGAAGCTAGTCCGGAACGGAGTTCGGACATAATTAAAATCTAGTCTCGAGCGTTCCAACATAAATTCGCGAAGGTACAGATGCAATAATCTTGTAAGATTTTTCGAAATATAATTTGACAATAAGTTTGCTCTGAACTGTTAGTACAATTTATATTAAATATATAATATATTTATTTCTTCCATAATAATTCACCACTAGTGACCATTTTTAAGTATTTAATTTGCGATTGATTACACGACGTGTTTTAGCCGTTGTTATGGGGTATCTAAATCACATCCTTCGTGTTAAAATTCACTTTGGGTTAACATATTTGCTAATGTAAAATTAAGTAAAAATGCCTTTTTATATATTTGTAATTGCATTCTTTCGGCTAAAATATATTTTTTGCAACTTCTGCACTGCTCATACCTTGAGAACGACCTCCCAGTATTATCTGAGAAAGAGGGATTGTAGTGCTACATAAGAAGTAACGTCATCTAGAGGAGTGATATTTCACGTATATGTTGTTCGTTCTGTGTATGAATGATCAAAAAAGAAACGCGACTCACTGGCAATATCCTGCTAGAGGTCGCTAAGGACAAGTAGTTTAACCGATTTTGCTG
>JAGDQP010008803.1:0-15470 GCA_022664845.1 Lepisma saccharinum | reverse complement strand
GTGAACATTGTTTTGATCACCAGTCTGCCTAATCACATCACCTGACTTCACGAAGGTCTAAAATTAGCACGTATCTGAAGAGATTTGAATAAAATAGTTATTATTGTTTTACTTGTTTAAGGCAATTTAAACTTTTTTCAGAAAAGTTTATTTTATTTTATTTAGTACGGTCAGTAAAATTCCCAAACTTGAATTCGTTAGAAAATCTACAAAAATGCTGGAAATAAAGACCGAAACATCAGGAAAGATACCTCAACATTCTGATCGAGGTTCAGGTTTTGGCGACGATGAAAGAATGACTCTAAATTTATGTATGTTGCATCCACTCACTGGTGAAACTCATACCAGTCCGAGTAACTGCTGGTAATTGGTCAAAGAGAGTAATTACTCGCTATTACCCAAGGTTTATCAGCAAAAATATATGAAAAAATGCGATATATTTTAGTTGAAAACTATCTACCTTGCTATTACTGATTAGCAGATATTTTATACAACTACGACAAATAGACTGCGTGCAACGTATGGCTAATTAGAACAACATGACTACATCTCGTCTGCATCCACATCTGTTTGTATCCAGTATGAAAAGAAGTGGATCATATACGCCAGTGATATTAAAATATTCACTTTCTACGAGATTTTTCTCCATTATTTACACTACAAGAAAATAGAAGGTGATGTGAATTCGTGTCAAGCATAGTAACTACAAAGGACAGGGTTAACAGTGTAAGAAAGCGCAAATGGACGCGATGGGCATCAAACAAACAACCCCTGGCACCAGAAGTGAGCGTGCTACCTAGTTCTTATCGCAACATCACAAGACAAGATGCCTTTCATAGTGAGATTCTGTTCTTCCTAAATAAGAAGTAAGAAATAATGTCACGGGGATCGGAATTCAAAAGTGTTACAGAAAAGGTTCCTCTGATTTTGTCAAAGAGTTTGGTCTAGATTTTCATATTCCTTCACCCATTGCCACCAGCTTGTACGTCATTCGCCAGCCTTTACACGAAATGAAACTTGTTTAAAAAAAACAACGAAAAACAGCAATCACGCGATATCTTTACCTTGGCCCTTTTACAGATTTGTCTTCTATTCCAACAGTCACAACCGATTACACGATTTTCTCTGCTCTTAAATATAACTTTGAGTACTTAATGCATCTATTTATTGTAAAGACAGATAGATAGACAGATTAATTGATTAAATGATTGATTGATTTTACACAAAAAATAGACAAATAATTAGTGTTAGTTTGGTTGTAAGAGCGGCCCTCGAGGCCGAAACATACCCACTATAATAAAGACGATTCTATTCTATATTTTCATATGTGGGAGTGATACAAAACCTCGTGGTAAAACTCTTATAAAATGAAAGAATAAAGGCTAAGTAAATGGGGGTTAGAGACTTCGTGTAGGAGAAAATCGATCCTGAGATTTAATATATATATAATTTTCAATAAAAAAGTATGGCTAAACTAAACTAACAAGAAAGAGTCTATACTTTTACCATTTTCTAAAACAATAATTATATTGCACTAAAATCACAAATAAAGACACGAAAGGTCGATATTTGAATCGGGTATTGTTGGGGACATAACAGTAAAAAATATTGTGGTTTTAATTTAAAATAGAACTATTTTCTTTGCATTTTCAAAATGCATGACTCTTGTCCACACTTACACTTCTCTGACGTCAAACCAAGAGAAGCATTTTTATAGTTTAGGTAAAGCGGTTCGAAGAAATTTGATAAAAATTATCTTCATTAATACAAGCAATAGTATCATTCTCTTTGATACTGTTTTTCAAAAACATTTATTTGCACTAGAAAGATCATAATCTATCAATGCGATAGTAACTAATTCAGAAAACTTCACATTGTTTCACGTTAAAATTATGATATGCCGTACGTTTTAAAGCAGATTCGTTACATGGACATGTACAATTTATAGTTTGTAATATTTTCGCTTTACAGTTTAATTCCAATATTTTAATATATGTTCGAAGAATCTTGAGGTCGTTATCGGCACAACTAAAAATAATAGGTCTACTATAGCGTGAGTAGCGTGAGTAAGGAGCTAAACTAATTTTAGTCTAAGTGGAGATATAATCAAATTGACTCTCTGTAAACTCGGATTTACTAGCAGCGAAGATCCAATTAATATCGTCTAACATCATTTATTGAGGCAGTTCTACATATTTCAGTCTAGTGGAAATCAGGAAGTTTTAGAAATGAATAGAATTGACTCAATTCTATTTCGTGTTTTATTCTGAAACTTGGTTAATATGTAATCAATCAAACCTATAAATGCAACTGTACTTCAACGGAAATGAAGAAAAATACAGATTAGACTTTTCCACAATCTTTCGGATACACGTCAAAAAGCAGCCTCATATTATTGGGTATAATCTCCACTCATACATTTTAAGTCTGCTTCTTTTGCTTTCACAGTTTTTATCATCATTTTGAATGTGAAATAGTATTCATCTATTTTGACGATTCTTTGCTACGCCCTTTATATCTTTGTGAAATATTTCCCCTTGAATTACGCTAATATCACCAAAATCTTGGAAGATCTTAGTGAGCACTTGAGAAGCTGGCGCTTATATTGGAAATTGAGGTCTTGGACATACATAACATGTTTTCCACGACTGTGTTAAAGTTATATTTTTAGAATATTTTTAACAAAAGAGACCTAAAAATATAAATTTATTTTTCTAACCTTTCATGAGTTTATAGATTTCAGGTCCTACAAAAATACCCTGATCTGAATTTACGGTGAGAAATTATAAGAAAACTTGTTGTCTACTAAAATAGACAGACCGAGTTTGTTAAGGTGGTAATGCTAAACTTGTCATAAAAGAAATATCCTCTCTATTATCATAACAAAACTATAAGACGAAAGCATCTGAAATGGATGAAATATACGTGTTCAATTTTACAAACAAGTGCACAACTTCCAAAAATCTGCACACAACAGCCAACATGCTTTTTAAATTTAGATTTTAGAATACTTATTAATTTCCATAAAGCAATAATCATCTGGCGCGATGTAATCATAATAGAGTTAGTTACCTCTGTCAGGAAATAAGTAGTTGTCCATTGTATGATAATTATCCGAGACGAGATACTGATAATCATAATGATGACTTCTCAGATACCAATATATTTCATAATGATATACCAAATTATCTGGAAATTTGTTCAGTTGATAAATCACTCTATCTGTGTACGACGAAAACCCAAGGACTAACTGTACGATAGGTAATAAGAATGACACGCACTCACAACAGTTTTTATAATGCCATGAACGCTAATGCCAGGACAGAAAGTGATAATACGAGGAACCAAAATTATAACCACAAAGCAAAATTAACTTACCTTGTGTTTATCAACGTGAATATGTCTTAGAAGAGGGTCAAACAGTAACTTCGTAGGATCTATATTTATGGGAGATTGTCGACGACCCTTATTGCATAGACTCCACTCAGGATTAATCAAACCCCAAAATCTGGGACCTGAAAAGAGAAATACAATTCAGAAGATTCATTAAGAATGTTAGACAAAAGGTACTCGTACATTATACTATCATTGTACTGGTTATAGAAGAAAGTTATATAAAATTAATTTCTAAGGCATGAGTAAAGTAGATTTTAACTATGTATATTTCTGCTTGGAAAACATTATAAGAATCCAATGCATGATACTCTACATATACACGGTAAAGGATTTGAAGTAAAATAAATTGCTTTTAAACGATGTACTAGATTCAAATGCTCGTTCTTTGCTCAGAAATGAAAGCAATAGTTAATTCCAGATCGTCCTTTGCTCTGGTGTCACATTATGTGTCACATGATAATAAATGTGTCATTGTACAATGGGACTCAAGTGATTTTAAACAAACGTTTATGAAAGTAAAAATATTTTTTGTCATGGAAATCAACAAAAATAAAATAACCAAAATGTTTTAGCAGAGCCGTTAAAAATAATCCTTGAAAATAAAATTATTTAGTACATACGACTGTCAAAATTTACTGTTTAGAAAATGTGGACATTTATTTCTACAGTGACACTGTACATATGCCTGTGGACAATTTTTCAGATATAAATGATATCATTGCCAAACTCAAATGTTTAAAAATGTTTTCAGATGCAGAAATTGCCACTTCATACATAAGTTTATGACAAGTTAATAAAAAAGTATTTATAGTTTCAATTTATTTAAATTTCTTCTAGTCATATCACGGTGAAATTGGAGGACTGGTAAATATGTATTGCTTGAACAGGTGTTAAATTGGGAAATAAAGTAGATAATGTAACAGAATTTGTTTAGGCTGTGGAGTGAACGAAAGCAAATGCATCTTTGTTCGGAAAGTAGTAAAAGCTAGTATACGTAAAGTTAAACTTTCTATAGAAGAAGTATACAAATGAAGTTTACAGGGAAAGAAACGGGTTCTCCATTTTTAACCAAAAATGAGTTTTCACTCCTAAAAAGCAGTAAACAATGGCAGCTAACCGCTAGAAAAGTTTTAATCCAAAGGCGCAAATAATCCACAAGTTATGAAAGTTTTACAATACGAGCTACAAGGAACTAAATGGGAGAATGAGACTTTAAAGTGAGTTTTACGAGAAATCACCTTCCTTTTTACATCCACTCTTCTTTTTCTGTACTCTTCAAATGTTTTTTACAGAATCAGGCACACGATAAATTCATATCTTAAAAGCGTAAGATGTTAATGTCGTCAAATTTTCATGTTATTTATGTCCTATTGCAATTAAAAAGACTGGTCAGTTTCATTTCAAGGGAAAAATGCGACAATAATATGTGAACTTTCTGGATTAAAGTTCTATCAAGGAACAGAAGCCCTGTCCATAGTGTATGTCCTTTGATAATGCGTATTTTAATTCGTGCTTAGCTATAAGAAAAGGTACAATAAATAATTGTTCCATCTAAATGACTCATCTTTTATCACTTCTATATGTTTACACTTTCTTCATTGTTTGAAGACATTTTTTAATCGGCTTCACACTAATAAGAGTTTCCATTAAGCGGCTGATGTAGTGTAGGAAATAAATGGAAAATTGGGTGAGTAGGGTTAAAGCCTGTGTGTTCTCGGTGTTATCCTTTTTCTTCATTCAACCGAGTTAGGAACAACATTGTCACATTCCTCGACATATACTCAACTAATCCGATGAATAAAATAACCGTGCTTATGAACATGGACCTTATCACCGCATATTCTGAACAAAATGAACAAGAATGAAACAAATTGAATTACTTTATTACAGAAGTGCATTTTCCTTATTTTGAAACTTATAAAATGGAGTTCTTTGTATTAGTTCTCAAGCGAATGACATTAGATGTTCGTACATAATAAAAATTGATGAGGCAGGTTTCTTTAAATGACAATGAAACTCTTAATTATCTTACTTTCTACTTTACCTAAATAATAAAATTCTAACGATGACTATCAATTTGTTTAGAACATTACGTCAAATTATGAAATATACTACGCATACAACAGTAATCAATACATGTTACAGCTTCACATAATTTTTTTCGTAAAAGGCATGGCCTAACTTTTATTTCATATTGTAAAGATAACATATTTTATTCTATATTTTTAGTTATGTCAAAGATATAGCACAGTTCAATACACAGTGTTACAAGCCATTAATCTAACGATTCATAAATGTCATATCTGACACTGTGTTTTTCCACCTTTACGCTGTTAATATTTATATGATCTTACTTACTCTAAGGCGTACGGAAATCGCAAATTCATCGCCGCAGTAACAAACGTTTGCCATAGGATTCCATCCTGGGCAAGATCAAGCCATTTTCATTACAAACGCCCACTTCTCGAAGATGCCTTCTAATATGATCTTCCCAACGTCGCCTCGGTCTTCACAACGGTCTCTTTTCCTTTGGCTTTCCAACCAGGATAGAATATAGTCTTGGTTTTTCTTCCATCCGAGCTACATGTCCTGCCGATTTTAGTCGTCGCGATTTCATTATTCTTACAACATCGGATGAGTCGTACAGTCCGTGGAGTTCTTCATGATGCAGTCTCCTCCATTTTCTAGTCATCTTGTCTTGCTTCGGACCGTATATCTTTCTCAAACACTAGTAATTATGTTCACATGCTAGGGTCGTACTCTAACTTTCGTAACCATAAAGTATTACCGGTAGAATAACAGTTCTGTATGTTTTCAATTTCAACTTTCTTGATATTAATCGCGAGGTTAGGTGTTTCTGGACATCAATAGTAACATGCGTTGCCCGATACTATGTTTTTTCTTCCGTGACTTAGTTTTTTCTTGTTACATATGCTCCTAAGTATTTAAATTTCTTTTATTCCTCTATGTTCTCATTCTTAATTGTTATGTATCTATTTCCGTCATTCCCTGTTTCTCGCCTTGTTATCATGTATTTTGTTTTCTCTGTGTTTATTTGTAGATCTATCTCCTTGCACGCTCCTACTAAGTCATTGGTATTACTTTGGATTGCCTCTATGTCTTCCCTTTTGAAATCTACATCATCCGCGTACCCGAACAGTTGATCCAAGCCATTCAATGTTAGTCCGTTTTTTTACCCTTTTATTTTCAAAATCGCATATTCTAAAGCATAGTTAAAACAGTGGTGGTGACAAGGCAGTTGTTTCGATTCGCTGCAAATCTTGAAACTGTCTGACAAATTACTATCTACCCGTCCTTTGTTTATGTGGCTGCTGAGACACATTCTCACTATTTTAACCAGTTTTTTTTCGGAATTCTAAATTGTAGCAGAATACTGTATAGCTTTACCATTTTGCTAGAATCATAAGCGTTCTTAAAAGCTTATTATTCATATGATATAGTATCTTATTTTTTATAAAAGTAAAAACATTCCTCTAGGCAACTTTTATATTCGATTTTCTAACTTTATAATATGCCCAAGGTGCTCACTTAGTGATTTTTATAATTTCATTTATAGCCTTTAGGTATCTACGACTCAGGCCAGATATGGGAGAGGAAAGGATGCGGAAAGGTGTCGGTCAGGGCCTAAGTTGAAGGTACTTGCCCGGTATTTACATGGTGTGACTGAGAAGAAAACCCTGGCTCATCAGTCAGGATGGCCGGCAGCTGGGATTGAACTCACGGCACCTGAAAGCTAAGCTTGCTTAATGAGGAGACACATAGACAAATATATTAGAACAAAGCAAATAAAAATGGTTATTGGCGATTAACATTTGGTTTTACAGTGTTTCCAAACTTATAGGAACAGCACTTTGACGGTTCGTTGGATGTCCAATTTACTGATGACGATAAATATAGAAAGTGAAGTATGTAATCAAATCAAATTGGATTGAATTGATTTATGACCTTTTAGCATCTGTGTCTCATGCCTGTATATGGTAGGAGAAAGAATACGAGAAGGAGTCGACTAGGACTTAAATTAAAGGTACCACCCGGCATTTAACTGAGGAAAACCATAAAAGATCTTCAGTCAGGATGGTCGTCAACTAATATCAAACCCAGTACCTTAAGAATACTAAGCCAATGCTGTACAAACTGAGCTACAACCGGTAAGGACACAAACAAGTGTTCCAATGTGTGAGAAATATGAGATGAAAGATAAACACATTTATTTTTTTACATTTTGTAATATTAAGAGTTTTCTATAATGTATTCAATCTGCATTTCACGTATCGTGTTCATCATCACTAGTGAATATCAAATATTTAATAAAACCCCATGGCGCTATTTGAAAAGGAAAGATTGGAATCGCTGTAAGACTAATGACATCACATTTTAATTTCTAATATTCATTTTGTCTTTTATTTTCATGCATGGTTCAGCATTTATCAAGCAATAGTCATTTTTTAAGGGTTCGATTTTGGGTTCGAAGCCGGAAACCATGCATGTCAAAAATTAAGCTCATTTTTTTCTTTAAATATTCAAATAAAATTATATGTCTGTCAAATTAATTTGACTATTTACAGCATGCATTTGTAATTTGTATTTGTTTCAAGTTCGGATTAAGTTAAACTTACCTAAAGTTACGGATTATTTGTGTCCGTCCTGCAAGTTATTCATGCAAATAAATATGCAATTTGCTACAAATAGATTTCGGAAGCTTATGTCTTGCGCATTCTTCTTTCTTTCTCAATAGAACAAATGCAAACAAATAGACCTACTTTAATCTCATTTAATTGATGCAGTCACCCTAAAGAAGTACTTCGGTCAGCGTTGCTTCTCTCTTACACCCCCTGTTCTGATGTCATGGTCCAATGTTCGATCCATGCAATCGTTTTTAGGTTTGACATGTGGTACACCCCCTATGGACTCCCCGAAAATTGCAAACCACCCGCCTTGTTGCAGCTATGTTAAACTGTCGGATTCCATGACACAATGCACCCCCTGCAGCAGCAGGTGGAACAATGGCGCATTGTCCACAATTCTCCACGGGTGCAACCAGGAAATGACAGGAAATCACTATTCATAGTTTATTGTTGGAGTATGGACTATAAAGGAACCAGAAATTCAATGTTCATAGTGTACGTGAATGAATGAGTGGGAGAGAGAGTGATGGAGAGAGAGAGAGTAAGTGAGAGAGAGAGAGAGGGAGAAAGAAAGCGCTAGTCAAAAGTCAATCACGTGCTGCCACGTATTGAATTAAAATACAAAAGCAGTACAACTGGCCAGTACTTGCTTTAGGCGAGATTTACTTTCAATAAGGTGATTTTTTCTCGGGGGGGGGGGGGCATACTGCTGCATACACACAATTCCACCAGGTGTAGTTTTAAATTCTCATTTGATCATTAGAACACCAAAATTACGGTCAGGTATGAAAAAAAACCAACCACATGATCATTCAGCACATCTTTTCTGTTCTAATTCGAAGTTTGCTCATCTACAAAAGTCATCAGCGAATGCAGTCATAACATATTTTACCCTCTCTATACCACTTTCTATCACACACATACTCATAAGTTCAAGCATGCTAATTCCATTTGCTAATTTGCAAATGATACAACATATCACAATTCATATATCACATGTCAATATAGAACTTCATGTCTGAAAACTATATTTAGAATTATTAACACGACTGAGAGGTGCCAAATACGGTAGTCATGTGAGGCGAGGTGTCAGGCTAACTTCTGCAAGGTTCTGGGTTCGAATTCCGGCTGGGCCATGAATGTTTGTGGAATTTGAGAATCGTAACAGCTAATATATAGAATTGAAACAGAGTCGAAGTCAATAGTTACTATCATAAAATGGCCTCAAAATACAAAGTTCATCAAACGTTCTATGACTGAGAGGACTTCTATGACAAACTTTAAGATTCCGTTATAGATGTTTATAATCTCTCTGTCTCTGTCTGTCTGTCTCTCTCTCTCTCTCTCTCTCCAAGTTTAATAATCATTATCACTTATGAGTTTAAGAACCAGGACAACTTGAACAACCAATCTTTACAACTAGGACACTCAAATTCTCTGTGCATTTTCTCAAAAAGACGCAAAATAGAAGGAAATTTTAATGTTTTCTTCCCAGTACAGAGACGTTCCCAACAATTTAATACTAACTAATGCTAATTAAAATTTGGAAAGAGTTATAATGATTCATGCGATAGAGTGTCAAAAACTAATGACATGTTTATCTATTCTATGAAAGAATGAGTATTGGGATTGCCTTAAGCCATAGCGCTCTTATCGTTCACTCAAATAGTGCGACCCCTTATTCCTTAAAGAAAGACTGCACGTGTTAGAATACAAAAAAAAGATATCGAACCAAATAATCATTTTGGAATGAGAAATTCATCAAAAGAATACTTTTTAATGATTTCTGCAAAGCACTTCTGTCAGTAAGAAAATCATTTATAGTTCATAATAGATGATACATTCAATAACGGTCTTTTCCATTCTGTTGATACATGTAAGAAAGGATAACTTTCTGCTTCTTCTATCCGTATGTAACAAAACTTGTTAACAGACAAGACGTGAATGGTTTTGGATCTACTTACAAAGAAAATTCAAACCTTGTAATCTAGTCAACCGAAAGTATGTTTTTATCTTTCGTTAATACACCGTTCCAGTTTAGTAGTAAACCAAAATCTTATATCTTGCATTCTAATGCTAACTTTTTTTTATTTTTGGTCTCTCTTAGTTTCCCCTATAAAAACTGTTTCTATATCTACACGGAAAAAAAATAATTCTAACCTAGTCAACATTTTGCTAGGTTAATGACGAAAAGGGTTGTAGGTAACCCACTAGTTGTTTATCACAACACTTTTCAGATATGAAAGTACCGAATACTGTAGGTAAATGGTAACCCACTGAAAAAGGTTAACGGAAATTTGGTTAAAAACAACCAACACGTGGGTTGTAATTTACCTACAAGTTGGGTAAAGGAAGAAATAAACAACCAACACGGTTAATTTAAACAATGTGACTAACCCACTACTAGGTTATGTGAACCGTTTAATGTGTAGGTACATTTAACCGTGTAAGAGTTAGTTATTATTTAACCCAGATGACGGTTAGTTGAACCCAGTACAAAATTCTCGTGTCGTTTGTCGTCTGTTGACAAGGCGAACTGGTGAAGTGTTGTAGCGTTCAGATCAAGGATTCAGATATTACTTTAAAAAGAAGAGAGAAGAGATCAAGCAATTTAAAGAGTCCAGTCTTCGTGTCTGCTGTTTTGTGGCTTGTGCACACTACAGTGCTAAAGTGTTGAGTTTAGTGAAGGACTGATGGCGGACGAAGAATCAACTTCACCTTTGATTTCCTGTACTAGAGGAATACACGCAGACGTTTCAAGGTAAGTGTGCATCTTCTTCGTTATTTACTAAGCTTATATGATTCACTTGAAAGTAAATCGTTCTTAATAATAAAGCATTTTGTGGGGCGCACTTCCATCCTACGTTCCAGATATTAATTTCAGGTACGAGCTTTGAGCAGTATTCTGTGTAGTTCTTTACTATTATCATTTACCAAGTTATTGAATTTTATTTAATCTATGCTATTATCTATTTGGCTACAGTTCCGACGAGGGGGAGCACTCAAACACCACCTGATAATAGTGCAGTTTACGTACTTCTGCCATAGACTACTGCATATGGCATGCTTTGCATCCCTATAGCCATATGGAACGTACTAAAAAGCGTACAAAATACCAAAAACAGGATTTCATGTGCAAGAGACCATGTAATCCTATGTTTCCTCGGTAAACGGTGTATAGAATTGACCGCATTACTAATTTCAGAATAGTAAAGTTAGGTTTGTTCTCCTTGTTTATGTTAGAATTGTAAAAAAGTAGCTTAATTTATACGTGAAGATATTTCTATTTATACCATCGGCGACATTATACATGAATGGACCAGTTATCCACACCCATAAACTCCTTTGACTCACATGGCCTTTGCTTAATTCTCTATATTTGCTACTTTTGATACACGGTGTTGAATGGTGTAAGTGTTAAGATCACGTACATTGCGTATAATAATTAAAAAAAAACTTAAACTAACTCGTCTATAACTCCCCGACATTGTGTCCGGGATATTTGCAGCAAAATACATGTCATTCGTAAAGAGAAGTGGCGCCATCAGTATTCCTCCGCATCCCACCATCTTAATTTCTGTTGATCAACTCGAGTGCCTGATTAATGGAATAATAACACCTTTAAAATTGCTGGCTTCCACTAGATGTTAATAGAAATGACTGCGTAAATGATTTGCAAGAGAATGAGTGGTGTAAAGTATACATACAGCGAAATATGACACTATAGCTCGCTGACCTGAACATAATTTCATCCTGTTAAATGTTCTAATGTTTCATTATTTCGAATGCGTTCAATGGTGAATATGATCCAAATCAGAGAGGCAATGTGAGTGCAGTGACATCAAGCCTGGATTTTGCATCACATTATGTACTGTACTCATCCGGACGCTATATAATAAAAGTCAAGTAGCTACATTATACTGTGATAAATCTCCTGATAGCAGTCCAAAACATAACATTTCGGTCGCCTGGTTTTGGCGGGTTAATTTAGATCAGGTTAGATTACTCTATTTTAGATCAGTGTTTTTCAACCTTTTAATACTCACGGAACGGCAAATTACACGGATAAACTTTCAGGGACCGACCGGTAAGATGCTAGTAAGTTAGAGGTTTATTTGAATGTTCAAAAGATGACATCACATCTTCAGATTCTAGTTGTTTTAAAAAAGAAATATAAACTTTAATCTCAATTTGCACTGTTTACAAAATAAGTGTTAAATAATTACATTTATTAATTTGATGAGGACCTGTACAATAGTTTCGCGGACTGGCGGCTTAAAACTATACTGTGTTAGATTACCTATATCATTGCTTATGAACAGCACCAGCCATGTCTACTATTTGTCAGTTTCACGCTGCGCTACAACAACGTAACTCCCACTTCACTAGATTAATTATTATTTGAATTTTAATTATGACTTTTAGGCAGCTAAGGCTCAGGCCGGGAGAGGGGAGGGGAAAGGATTAGACAAGGTGTCGCCCAGGGCCTCTGTTGAAGGCTCTGCCACAGCTGCGGCGGCTCGGTATTAATTATTATTATTATTATTATACAAACACATTTCACTATCTCTATAATCCCGTGAACATTTAAACTAACTAGTAGCTACAATCGTATAGATAACTTATTTATTCCAGGTGGGACCCAACTTCGGAACCGTACCCTTCTATTGTATTGTACAATTGAATAATTAACTAAATATTTTAATCGTTTACATGGTAACAACATTTAACACAAGAACATTTTTAGTCAATTAAGAATACGAAATTGTAGGATGAAAGATAACTAAGTGAACTGATGTTTCAAGACGTAGTGTTTACATCATCGGAAGCAAAAGACGTAAACGGGTAGAAGAGAAGTGAAAAGGCTTGTAAGAAAAAAATAAAGGTCAACCTACAGCTTACCCATCTTACTACAATAAATATTGAAGAATCAAGCGCAATCACAACACTACTGTGATATATATCATCGTCATCATCATATTCAGCCATTTTCTATCCACTGCTGGATGAAGGTCTCCCCCTTTTATTTCCACATATCACGGTTTGCTGATATCCTCATCCATGTAGCTCCTGAGAAACGCTTGATTTCATCAAGCATTTGGACGTCGTCTCGGTCGTTTCTTTTTTCTATAGGAGCCCAATGTAGTAGTACATTTGTCATCCATCTTCCATCTTTTCGTCTAGCTATGTGACCGGCCCATCTCCACTTCATCTTCTTCGCAGACTTGATTACATCCTCTAACCTTGTTTCTGCGCGAATCCATTATATATATAAATCACAGCCATATTCAATCCACTAGTGGATGAGACCTCTCCTCGAAGGGAGGAGTTGGTCTACTGCTCCCACGCTGACCAGACGGGTTGGGAGATCGCCACTGTCTTTCATTCACAGCAGTTCCCCAATTGTCCTCACGATGCTGGGTCAACACCGAATTTTTTTAGCCCCCACCGCGAACCCGGGACCGCTCGCATTTAAGTCGAGCGCGCTACCGACTAGGCTATGCAGGAGCTCATATATATATTTCCGGTGGGGGCTCAAAAATTTCGGTGTTGACCCAGCATCGTGAGGACAATTGGGGAGTTGCTGTGAATAAAATACAGTGGCGATCACAGTGAGAGCTTCGGCTCTCCTCTCCCAACCCGTCTGGTCAGCGTGGGAGCAGTAGACCAACTCCTTCCTTCGGGGAGAGGCCTATCCAGTAGTGGATTGAATATGGCTGTG
Source organism: Lepisma saccharinum (assembly GCA_022664845.1). NCBI lineage: Eukaryota > Metazoa > Arthropoda > Insecta > Zygentoma > Lepismatidae > Lepisma > Lepisma saccharinum. Next base: position 1,706 of record JAGDQP010008803.1, on the reverse strand, counting down.
ATTTATATGTATATTATCATTTAGTGCTCTCAAATAGAACTGGAAGTATATCTATCTTGTTTCACCTTCTTAAGTTATATGTATATTTCTATAGTAAACTACCGTTCGTGCATTCAGTAGTCTCCTTGGAGATGTTTGGACTTCTAGGAAGGTAGAAATAGCATTGAGATGATACTAAACATGGATGCTTACAACCGTAGTAATACCCACGTTAATGTAAGTCACCAATAGCGTGATGCAGTTCATATAAACTATTCATTTTATTTAACAAGCAAACCAGCTATTCTGTGTGAGTGTAGAACATAGCACATGTACATAAGGCTGAGTGTTTCAATGTTTATATAAGAGTTCTGGGTCATTCTACAGAATATTTCGACAAGTGGTGGTTGCTCGACTGATTCCCTTTATATTTGCTACATTGAATCCCATATACAAGCGAAGTTGAAAACAGTTTTTGAAAATTTCTTATTGCTTATAGTTCAGATGAGATTCTGCAAAATTTTGATGAATACAGCGAATCATGAAGTTATACATATTTCACAAACTAGTTGAGATATTTGATTAATTCAAGCTACGTCTTTAAGTTCTAGACTCCTCAAAACGACTATTGGAAAGCGTGGTTTAAACAACTGTAAAATATAGGTGAAATTTTAATTTTTAGATTTTTTTCCTGTTTGAATGGAAAGAAATAACAAGCCGTTTACTTTGTTAATATTATCTACTATTGTTACTGTAATGACAGAGAAAGAATTAACTTCCTGCGTCAGTTATTTTTCTTTATATTGAAACTTCAACTTCATAAAAACTCAAATTTGTCAAAATTTGAGGGGTTGTTGTAAGTCAAAAGGAAATGTAGTACTTGAACAAAATTTCGTATATGAGTTCCTTCGTTTATATTCTAAAACCCCTGAAAGTTTCATTCTGTTATTCAAGCCCCTCTGAGAAATACAGGTTCCTAAATTTGCTTTAAAATCTATAGTCGTGCCAATACAAATTATCATTTAAAAATTAGGCTATTCTTAATAATGTTGTATCTATCAACGTAATCATTTAAATCACTTGTCTTGAGCACAAATAGATTATGTTTTACGTTCTTTGTTGGTGCACAGAGCTATTTTAACTGTCTTCTATCTGCTATTTACAGGGCCGTCCAAAAAGGAGTCTACATCTGAGGCGAGATTTATAAAATCTCACTTACAGTTGGATACTGGGAAGAAATTGCACCGAGTGTCTTGGGCAGAGAAGTCATCTTCCCGCTATGAAAAAGATTCAGTTCTTATCCATGGACTAGATGAAGATCTTAACTTTTTCGCTGTGTACAAAATTTACTTCTATGACTCGGAACGACTTATCTTCTCTGGTAGAAGGTTACATACGTTGCGCTTTGATGAACATTTTTATGTGTATGAAGTGAAGGAAGTGAATGTGAATGTTCAAGTGAATGTGAGGTTCTATTCCAACAATCTCTCATTTCGCCCATACCCAATGCAAAGACTGTGCACATGACCGGTCAACAATATATTGTTTTGCATAGTCCGTTGTAATCGAAAATGCGCGTCTTTTTTTTTTCCTTTGGAAAACTTGGTTTTCACAAATTGAATTTTCGGTTTGTGGGTGTAATGTAGTGTGTCTATATGTCATGAAAAAGTAAATAAATTGAGTCATTATTGATGGAAAAGTTATAAAATTTAGTTTCGGACTATGAA
>JAGDQP010008802.1:51143-61579 GCA_022664845.1 Lepisma saccharinum | reverse complement strand
AAAAGCTGTGAAATCCGAGCAAAACACCAGATGATGTTCGAGCCTTAGGGTTGGTGGTGGTGGATTTTAGGGCCGCCAGCAGGAAGCAAATTTGCTGTATCATCACAAGTAGGTTACAGTAAATATGGCAAAGCTTCCCTATGTTTCAATAAATATCTCATTCCCACGGGTATGGGAAAAAATCTGCAACATGGAAGCACAGTGTCCTGGAGAGTGGTTACGATAAAGGGGCGTAAGTACCTAAAAACTCGAAGTTGGGGGCGCAGCCAGATACGGGGGGCGAGGACCTAAACGAGGCCGAGTGAGCGAGTATATATATTATACACGTACAAAAAGCTGTGAAATCCGAACAAAAACACCAGAGGTGCAAAAAGTGGAGCCAAGTTCTTTAGCCGTAAAAAGGTGTGAAATGGGAGACGGATGAGCCAAGTTCCTTGGTGACAGCATGTAACAGGAACAAAGGAACTTGGCGCGAGGTGGCAAGGTTCATGATCCTCAAGCTATAAGGGTGGTGGGGATCCTAAAACCCACTACGTCCACCGCCACCAACCCTAAGGCTGTTGCCAGCTCGCGCCAAGTTCCTTTGTTCCTGTTACATGCTGTCACCAAGGAACTTGGCTCATCCGTCTCCCATTTCACACCTTTTTAGGGCTAAAGAACTTGGCTCCACTTTTTGCACCTCTGGTGTTTTTGTTCGGATCCTAGTTACATTATTCATTGTTTACCTTCCCTAGCGAGCCCTAGATTGAAACCCCCTGCCAATCAAATCCTTCCTTATATACAACCCAAATGACAAAGGTGCAATGTGGGTTGCCTGATGACAAAGGCGTTAACATAATCCGTGCATTGATTCAAATTTTTTCACCATATCTGAGGGCTACTTACATTGGTACTTATTTTTGAAAAAGCGGCAAAAATTTTCTGTTAATTTCCAGATGGATTGCAGGTGGATTTCTACTATAAAAGAAATCAGATCATTGATATTATATTGGCTACTAGTTTAAGAAGTATATCTGTACACATGCCTTTCTAGGGTCATTCCATATGAAATCGACACATCTTAAAAATAAATGGAAGCTGCACTATTTTTGACATTTGTGAAAAGCTGCACATTCATTCTACAATGTTAACCGAGACGAAATGTAAATTCGCAGTTTGTTTCCTCTTCATTCGATCGTAGCAACCATTTTTCATCGGGTATGTGTGCATCATTGAGCGTTTACAGAGCTTTGCCAAAAATGTGTTACAAAACGTACAGTAAAGTTATATTGGCGTCATTGCGATAGTACAGGACTAGACTGTCACATAAAATTGGTATTTGTAAGATACGATGTTTCGTGGCAATTTGGCCACGCGCCGCTTTTGATATGCGGAATTGCTTGATTGTGCAACCTTGGTAATGTTTTAAATATACTTGTACTGGATATTTTAACCTGAAATTTATAGCAGTGTATCTATGTGTTCTGAATATCAACCGTAGTAAGTAACTTTGTAAATATTTGATTTGCTTCTAGGTGAAAAATGTGTCCGAATTTGTTAGAATTGAGAATTTGACACTTTTCAATGTCATGAGAAGTGATGTTTGGGTCAAGATTAAAATCTGAAAACAAAATACAGTCAATATGCTTTGTTACAGCCTTCGAAAACATATGCTATTATTTCACTATTTAAATCCCCGTGAGTGGGTCAAAAGTTTAAAATAGAAAAAAATCCAATTGCGCGAACAATAGACTTGTTCAACATACGAAAGGTAAGTATAACAGACGCCAATATAATAACATGATGTTGATTACGCTAATAAAATAACCAAATCTATAGACGCTGACCCATTTTATAATCCTATTTTGTTTCATAATCAGTCAAGTGGACACAAGTAAAGATGATGGTCCTAGTTTAAGCATTTCTTCATTTACACATCCATATTAATTAATTATTTAAAATATTATTAACATCCTAAACGAGCTGGTGGTCTTCTAAGGATAGGCCTTAACGTTTTGTTAAGTGGGGCCCGACCTCAATCACTCTGTTCAAGAGATCTCGCGCACAGAAAGCGAGCGCGGTAATCTCTCGGCTACTCAGAAGTCACATTTGGGTATATTTTGCGATCTGCCGTGTCAACTCAACCTATGTTTGATTCTTTCGTGTTTACAACACCGATTCGTGTCACGCTCGTGACACGTAGTTGATGAATTCGTGAACTAAGATCTTCATCACTATTTATTTTCCTTACACTAACAATTTAGAAGCGGAATTTCAAATTATAAATTCTGTTCCACTTGACTGATTATGATATGTATATATATATTACTTTATTAGTGTAATTTACATAATATTACTATATTGGCGTGTATTAGTAGTTACCTTTCACATGTTAAACAAGCCTAGTCTATTGCTCTTACAATTGGATTTTTTTTAACCCTAATTTAAACTTTCTTACCAGCCAAAGGGATTTTAATAACAAAATGAAAGCATGTTTTCGAAGGCTATCACAAAGCAATATTGATTATATTATTTTCAGATTTTTATCTTGTTTTCTACATAACTTTTTGTAACATTGAAAAGAGACATTTTTTTTTTAATTCTAGCAACTTGGGATACATTTGTCATCTAGAAGGAAATAAAATATTTGCAAAGTTACTTACTACGGGTGAAATTCAACGCACAGATACACTGCTACAGATTTCAAGTTAAAATATCCGGTACCAGCATTGCATAACAGGTTTTTATTTGTCTACCAGGTGCAGTCACTACCTCAGTAGCATACGTCGAAAATACGAGGATTAAACGTTAGTACCGAAACGTAATTTTAACGTTGTAAATATACCGAAATGTTTGCCTGTTCAACGGATTCTACGTTGAATAATGGTTCAGAAGAAACAGGTTGAATCAAGAAGTAGGCGATGAAGAAACGAGTTCAGTTGGCCAAAGAGAGCATGGATGCTATCTATTGGTATACACATTGAGCTGCATTTTGTCTGTTATTTTCATCATGATATATTACTGTTCCAACAGTAAATTATCCAACCTTCTGCTGTGGGATACGTAGCTGGAACTTTCCGCACTTGTAGTTGGGAGTTCGACACTCTGACCACTCATCCATGAAGTCGCCTTGATAGTCATTACTCATTTACTATTCCCTTTATGTAACGAAGGCGTTATTTGTAGTAAAAGGCAGTTTTGAACGCAGTCGCCACAAATCCAGATGAGTCGTTTCACCGTCATGTAAGAATAAAGAATACTTCCCTTCTTTTTTTGTTATGAGCATTTTTCCTTCTTTAACATTTTGACCGTCGCTGCACTATTAAATTTGTATTTCTCAATAAGTGTAATATGTCGCCTTAAAAAAGAGCACATGAAGCAAAATCTATGTCATAGTTGAAAAGGAAAGTTGAAAGCACTTTACACTTACGCCCTATTAACGAAATCAAATGTTTGTTGAAATATAGTTTAAAATTCAGTCTGTTTTCAACATGCAATGATAACATGAGAAACTAATCAATTTTATTTTATTCCCTTTTAAACACAATTTTATGCAATTAACTTGGAACGGTAATCCAGCGCACAGTTCAATATAATAGTTAAAACACGTCACATTTAACGTCCTATCCACAAAATCAATTTTCGTTGGAATATGGATTCAAATTCAATGTGTTTTCAACATGCAAAAGAGGCCACAAAATAATAGTTAATGACATTCAATTAGCTTTTAATTATAAATTTTATTCCATTAAATTAGAAAGAGTCACATGAAATGAAATCTATACCATGGTTGAAAATAACAGTTGAATACACGTTGAGCTAATAACTTATCAACAATATCAAGTCTTTGTTTAACTCTGTATAGTATCGCTTTCTTCATTTATATATGCACATCCATTTACACTAAATTAACGCTCAACAATTAACTTCAATCCTCAGAGGATGAGATAAGGTCTCAGGGGTCAGCTAAATTCTCGAGCACACCCCAAACTTTAAATTTTTTAATGTTAAAAATTCATAGAAACCCCGAAACACTTAACTCACCCCCTCCCCAAGTTTGGCTTTTGGAGGTAAACACTCCGTCAAACTAAAAATTCTGGCCGAATCTCTGCAAAGGTTCTTTCAAATAAAAGAGTCTATTTCTGTATTTTAAGTATACTAAAATACCGCTGACAAGGCTTACACACTACATTTTATTACAAAGCCACACAGTAGAGCTTAACAATCGCAATGTTCTTCTTCAGACAATCACTCTGCATCATATACTGGTCCTTTTTTGTATCAACAGGGACAGTAGAATTTCGTAAATAAAGGTGTTTAAAAATCGTGAGTGAAAATGTAAAAAAAATCGTGATTTCAAAGTAACATACCTTTAGTACAAGAGTACTAAAATTATAAATTGTTGTATCAAATGGCGTTTTAAAACTTTAGACATGAACCTTGCACTAATGCATTCTGCTTAAAACCTAAATAAAGCGCATTTCTTTTTTATATATATATAAGAAAACAGTAACAAGCATCTACTAATACTGCTAATACATTTATTTATTTCCAATTATTTTCACATACTTCTCCCACATTTGCACCAAAAAGTGTCAACATTTTAATAAACACTTCACATGTGCAACTATAAAGGAATTTACTTCTCAATCATTCAGCTGAATTTTCATAGAGATATGGTGGAAACAGCTCCAAATTCGTCATGGTTAGATTTGTTCGATTGTTGGTTAGTACACAGAAAAGCTTTAAAAAGAATCTCTAACAGGTTGCATTTGAAACCGGAATCGCAAATTTGCTGCCATTTATGGAGGATTCAATGTACTACATTCAAATATTCTCCTTGCTACGCGAGTCCGATGATAGAATTTTGAAGACGAATTATATTTTTCCGGTTGTTAAGCATTATTTTCGTGAATGAATGAATAAATTAGTATAATTTCTTTAGTGGATTTCAGAATTCGTGGATGGAAACAAAATGTCCAAATTTCGCAAGCATTTCGTGAGTTAAAAAGCACATTTTTTACTCAATGTTAATAAGCATCTATTTATCTACTTGTGATTTGAGTGTTAATAATTTTCGAAAATTTGCGAGGCGCGAACTTCTACTGTTCCTATAGACTACAATTTTCGGAAATGCTGACATTAGGAAGCATTTTTTAAGAAAAGCGAACAAATAACCTTTTCTGAATGTATTTGGTGCGCTGATTCCGAATCTTTTTTGTTTGTCACTTTCGATTTTGATGTTATATGCTTCAAATCCCTTAAAAAAAAAAAAAAAAAAAAAAATAGCGGCCATACGAAATGAACTCCTTATAACTTTTAATGGATCAGAAAGAAAATAATGATCTTGGTGTCAAACATTATCATGTTTTGGAGTATGCTGAATCTAAATATGTTGCTTGCTACTCCGAAATTTTAAATTATTTTGTCCAAATAGCTAAAAAAATAATAAATAAATAAAAATAACGGTCATACGAAATGAAGTTCTTATAACTATGTTATTATATAATATTATGTTTCCTAATCTGAAATGTACGAACATTGTTGTAGTTTTTTTCTCTTTCTAAATAAAAGAACCACAAAAATGAGTAATCTTATATATTTTTACTTTATTTCAGAATGATACAAACATAGAACAATTGATCCACTTATAAATTGGAAAGACCTGCACCTATGTATTATCATTTTTGCATCATTTGTCAAAAATCAAAGGGTGGTACTCTATTTAATGCAAGACAACAAGGTCTGAATTCAGTGTACGATGCAACCAACACAATAAAAAAGTTACATGATACAATTGAAAGATAGGAATCTGTTGGATTCAACAAGGAGGACGACGTCCTGATTTGTGTATTGAAGGACTGCAGGGCACGCGCATTGCCCTTCGCTGTTTTCATTCTAATGCTGATAACGTGATACAGATGTATTGGTGTAATTGGTAGCGTTATTTCAGAAGATTAGATGTACGAAATTGTGGTTGCGAGCAGAAACATAGAAAAGAAGAAAATACATTCTAATACATGAAATCAGGCTGAAGCTTGCATTTACGAACCCTGTCTTCGAAACTCTCATCCCATTCCATGTCAGCTGTACGGTTCCATGTACAACGGGCCCACTATCAAGCTATGGTGTGAAGGTAGTTGGTCATAAATACCAAAACCTGTGCTGTGTTATCTTGGGATAGAAAATGGGCAATGGAGAGCTCGGTCCAAACCTTCTATCACTTGCCACCAATTCCACAATCCTGCAAGGACATTGTTACTTGTGGATGTTTGAGTTGTCGTATATCCGCTACATGATCCTGCAGATAGGTCAGCTTGTATGTACTGTGCAGATACTGGCACTGAGGAGTGCTTGAGTATCCGTGACTAGAAAAATATTATACCTATCTGTAAAGAAAATAAGGGTGAAGAAGGATAACGTGCAGGTGGTTTATCATGTACTGGTACTGTTAATATTACAATATAGTCTGTTTGTCTGTTATTTTATTGATCGATTACAATATAGTTGTTTGAATAATATTTTTATTTTGCATCTTTACTTTAGCAATGTTCTATAGTATTTTCTGTATTTAAATTCTATTGTTAGACAAGAATCACTGTTTTATTCCTAGTTCAAAAGTAAAAAAACATTGCATGACACGTAGGCACCATTTTTTTAAAATCGATTTGGAGGAAATAACTTAAAGTTTCGGAGTACCAAACAACATATTTGGATTCAACATACCCCAAAACATAATGTTTGACACCAAGATCACTAGTGCTGTTACCGCCTATACAATTGATTTTATCTTATCTTACCAAGATCACTATTCTCTTTCTGCTCCTTCAAAAGTTATAAGGATTTCATTTCGTATGGCAGCCATTCTTTTTTTAAAACACTTTGAAGCATATAACATCAAAGTCGAGAGGGTCAAACAAAAGATTCGGAATCAGCACATCAAATACATTCAGAAAATGTTGTTTCCCGCTTTTCTTGAAAAAAAAAAAAAGAAAAGAAACTTCCTACACTTTTTACAGCCACATTTCTGAGAATTCGCATCAGTGTACTGCGTATGAACCTTAAAATATACACTGCAACGGGGTTCCACATTATTGGAACGTCCTCTAGAAAATTGAAAAGGTTCAAAAGCATAAAAACACACACAAAAGCATAGATAAAACATACATACTCATTTAGTTGAAAAGTTCCTCTTTTTTGATGTCGGTTAAGAAACAGGAGAGAAGCGACACGCGCCAAAGCGCTATTTGTGTGTGTTTTTTTTTATTCCGTGTCTGGGAGATTTTCGAGTCTGTCTAGAATCTGTAACAGAACGATAATAATTACTGGCAAAAAACAACAACACCATAAAAACTATGTTTTTCTTCAGTATAATAATAATATCCTTCAAAAGAGTTTGGCTATTGCCTCATTTTGTATTCAGAAAGCGATTTTAGGCAACCTTGGAGTGTTACGTATTGTTCCAGACATCACGCATAGCCTTTTTTTGTGTCATTGTCTGGGACATTTTCACAATAATTTTAGCCCTAGCATCAATTCATTCACTAAAGAATGTGTCCTCCAATTTCATTCTCATTTACGCCACCAAAAAACGTTTTGCGAATTTCATCAATGAAACCTCTACCTTCAAATAAGCAATGTAAGAATGGATGGACCACATTTTCTTTTCAATGTTCAAGATATCTTCCGCATGAATGGCGGGAAAAATGAAGAGTGGGAAACAGAGGAAGCAAACAATTAGAGGAGGAAAAAGTTATGGTAATGATTGACTAAGGAAAGATGTTTACAAAAGACTCATAAACGAAAATTGCATGCTAGCCTTTTATTTCTGTTCCTCGCTTACTACCTCTCCAGGCCAGAAGGAAAACAAGGGAAAATAAGAAGGTGTGTCCGCGAAACGGCGTTAATACGTACTTTTGAGGTGAGCCACTGTGTTTATGTGATTATGTGAATACAAAGGAAAGTGCTGTATCCTCTAGGTCACCGAGCATTACAAACTCCCATCTCTCTCACATTTTTTTTTTACCCTGTATATGGAGAGAGAAGTTCAAGTGTACAAATGATGTTATTAACTCAATAAATGTTTAATATTTCATATCAATTTTAAATAAAATGATTCTCTGAGTGTACATTTCTGGAAAAAATGAAAAATATCAGAGATACAGACCGACAGAATTCGCCGCAGCAACAAGTTTGTGTAAATCATACATCTTCAGTCGTTTTCTTTTTATTACTAATTTATGTGAAATCTTATCATGTAAAGTTAATTGTCCAGAAGTGTACTTCATTTCAGATTTTAAAGAGGAAAAAATATGTTAAAATTATAATCCGTTATACTTTATAAAAACGTTTTACAATTTCACCGCCTCAAAATGTAACCAACAGTGGTTGCTTATTTTGCCAGGCATTTAAGCCGCATCTTATACTTTGTATTCTAAAAATGATTTGTAAGGTTTGGAAAGTTGTGTGCCTGTGAAGGGACGACCTATGAATCATTTGTAAAACTGCTTGTACTACCACGTTTTAATTTTATTTGATTTATTTTGGCATGGTGCAGTTCAGGTAGTCTTTACAATCTACTCGGAGTAGTTTAACATCTTTCAATTTTTGCTGTTACTTCTAAAAATTCTTTTGCTCGTTGATGGGTTTCAAGGGCTCCAGCGTTTATTCGTGAAAATGCATAGAACAAATTGTTAGTGCATACAAGTGCTTTATGAGGCAGGGTATACGTTCAAAGTTGTGAGGCGAAGTTCATGATGAAGGGAAGTGGGCGACAAAATCTCGACATTTCAGTCAGAAGAACTTCATGTTACGATTTAAGGGTTTCATTCTTCATGAGAGCTGTTTCCTGCTTGCTTTTACTGTTATGAGTTCTCCATAAACTGTTTACATAACTCCAATCCATTCAACTTGTTACAGTTTAACGATTTTGCTATTTAAAGAATAGTAGAGAGTATTATTTAATAATTAAATTTTAAGAACAGTAACAGAACAAAACAAACGCTTTACATGGGCTATAAAGTGAAAGAAAAATCCAACGAAGAGTTTAACTTTGGCATCAATATCGTAATGTTCCTTATATTTCTGTTCGGAAGAGACAGTTAATACACGGGAGTGGATTTTAGCCCTCAATCATTTATTTATGAAAGGTAATAATGTTGACAAAATTACCGTCCAGTAGGAGACTAATTACAGAGTATTTAGAAGTATAGCTTCTAAGACGATTTCTTCTTCTTCCTCTTGGGTGATTTGATAGAGGATAAGGTATGAAGGATAGCACCGGTTACATAGCCAACCGGGTGCCGGTAGTTGCACCAGTTACAGAGCCAACTGCGTACGGAAGAAGTAAGGGTTTAAGGTGAGAGTACACACCAGTCACAGAGCCGACTGCGTGTGCGGATGACACCAGTTACAGAGCCAACTGCGTGTAGGGTGTTTGTACCAGTTACAGAGTGCTGGTATATATACACCAGCTACAAAGTGACAATGGAATTTGTTTAATTCAAAAGTAATTGCCAGACATGTTAATACATTTATCCCACTGGGAGACGAGACGATCAATTTCAGTCTTGTAGAAAGAGGTAGGTCGCTGACGGATCCACAGCCTCACCAACTCTTGCACTCCTCGTCCGACTGAAACCGACGTCCACGAATATCTTTCTTCAGGTCGTGACAGAAACGCTTACTCTTCCTCGTGGTACCGCTGCAGATGTCTCAGACATGCAGCCATTATGCCAATCTTTTGTCCCTCCGTCAGATGATGAGGAACCCACTGCGCACAAATTTTTCGGAACTGCAGGTGATCTTTGATAATATCATGCACGGAGCCATGGCTAATGCCGATCTGAACACGAATTTCTTCCTCTGTGAGTCGTCGGTTTTCCCGGATCAGGCCATCAATCCGTGCAATCACATCAGACATAATGGGCTTGTCCAGGGCGCGAATCGTCTTGCAGTGATGTGTGTCCTTCGCCGAATCTCTTCTGCCACTCGTGCGCACTTGTCAGGAACATGTAGTGTTAGCCATACACAGCAGACATGCGACGATGAATTTCGCATTTTCCAGCACCCCCGGCCACCAAGACACGAACCACACTTCGCTGCTATTCTTTGCTTGCCTCCATTTCCAATGCTGGACGAACACACTTTTAACTACTCTCACCTCCAGAGCAATAACGAAACAACTGTGTGGACCTGTGCGTTTTCACTATGCATTTCTCCTACCCTACATATGGCAGTATCGATACATAACAACAGTGTTGCAAACTTTTGCGAGGAATGTGTTTTATTGCAGGTGTTCAGTTTTCATTTGACTTCCCCTTATATATATATATATATATAATAAATCACAGCCATATTCAATCCACTAGTGGATGAGGCCTCTCCCCGAAGGGAGGAGTTGGTCTACTGCTCCCACGCTGACCAGACGGGTTGGGAGAGGAGAGCCGAAGCTCTCA
>JAGDQP010008802.1:0-45940 GCA_022664845.1 Lepisma saccharinum | reverse complement strand
CTGTCCATGGCGAACACGTTTGCTGGTGCAAAATTCGCTTCAAGAGAGGCTTGTGAACATCGACTGTCTCAATTTTTTGCCAATAGGGACAAGGGCTTCTATGAGAGAGGCATCATGATATTACCTTCCAAATGGCAACACGTTATCGAACAAAACGGCGCATATGTGACCTAAATCGGATCATTCTAACTATGGTAAGTCAAGCCTTTAATGGCATGCCAAAATAATGGATTACTTTTTACTACACCAGATATAAGCTGGGAATGTATCACCAGTTGAATGTTGACGCTGTGCATCGCAAAATTGTTGATATGAATTAGTAGCCATTTCATTTACTTTTCTTTATTTATCTCAGATCGTTTTGGTATGGGTTCACTCTTTGATTGAGAATATGTCTTTGGCAGGATAAGAGCAATGGTTCCCCAAGTTTACACCGTAGTGTGGGCTACCAAGTCTTTTCGTAAAACCTGCAGAGCTTAGTTTGCTGTCGTTCACCTGGAGCTTCTCAGCTGCCAGGGCTAGGAAAACAAACTATTTTCCAGCTGAAAGGAAGTCAAAAATAGTTTAAAGTTCAAACATTATTTATTACAGAGAATTGTCTTTACACAAGGTATCTCTAATCTGTTGAAACCCAACATAGCTTCTTACATAGATTTGCATAGTAATTAATTGCGACAAAACTTATTTCAAATCAAAATTATAATAAAAAGAAACATTTAGTTTGCTGAAAACACTTGTTTTAACATTTTATATACATCTGTCGATATTCGATTATAAAACGACAAGCAACCATTTGTATTCTTTGTCGCCACGCAGTAGAGTTACACTTCTGAAAGTGGTGACATCTACCGACAATCTCCAAAACTAGGATAATACATTTAACATTAATATAACTGAAAATATCGTTTATTCGTAGTTTTTACATGTTCTACATTGATAACTTGCTTAAATATAAATAAAAAATATTTTATAATAATAATTAATTAATATAATTTGAAATAAAATAATATATCACAACGCGATTCGTAATTCAGTAATGATAAATTAGGTCATATCAGAATTTGTGAAGTTCGTCAGTGTGTGAGGTGATTTGTTGTGGTATATGTGGTGTGTACTAGGTTTTCTTGTTTTTCTTAAATAAAATTAAAATATATCATTTGTGGTTCTAAGTCCCCTTTCCTTCAGTGCGCGTGTGAAAGTAATTTACTGCACCTTCAGCATGTTAGTGATTTTTATTTTTTGTGGAAGCATGTGTGAAGTGGTGATGTCCGCTTAATATTTCAGGAATCGGGAGTTGGTTTTACTATTAAGTAATGTATGGTTAATGTCGTAAAATTCCTCTTTCTCTCTCAGAAAACCAAGTCTGTTACACCTACATTTAGATAGTGAAATATCAGTACGTAAGATTTTGGTTCGTATGCATTAAATATTTTACCTTGCAATATGGTCGATGCTACCTTTCAAATGCACGCTCTTTTTGCACTCAATATTTTGTTTGCATCTTTCGGAACTGGTATGTTTTAAGTTGCACGAGATATCTACCGTATGTCCGTTTTAGAAAACGTAACATTTAACGATTCGTAATATTTTTTTCCTATTACCGACAAAGTTCAAAACTCCTCCGTTGTTTTAGCAAACCGTAAGCCAGTTCGCATATAGAAATTCATTCTGTATATTTACACTTGACCCAACTATAGTATATCATGTTTGTATTATCAGATTGGAGATTAGGTTGTATTAAGTACGACGATGAAAAATACATACGAAATGTCTCAGAATGATTTTGGAAATATTAAAGTAAAATTGCTGTCCAGTAGCTATATCTGTAAATTATTTTCTTTTCGTAGAAAGAAATGGTAGGCTTCGATGATTGTGGAAATTTTGTTTAACTAGGCTCAAGTGTAGAGTGTTTACCACATTTGAAAAGTAAAACTAAGCTAATCTTTTTTCTTTTCTTTTTTTTAAAAAAAAGATGTGTGTGAATTCTTATCTCTGCTCTTTGGCAGAGCATTTCTATAAATAATCAATTTACCCTTTTGAGATGTGAAATTAACAGCATTTTAAAAACACTTTGTGATGTGCTAAAAGATTTTCCTCAGAAACTTTTTTCCTCCAAGACATTTAGGAAATCAGTCTTTTTACATTGCGTTTGTTATTTTTAAGTAAAAATGAAATACAGTTTACTAGATATTCCTTGTGTCAAGGGTTTTATTATGAAGTAGTTAGTTTACCTTGACTATGGTATTGCAGTAAGGTTCCCAACCTTTCGGCATTTTGGTCCTTGAAGTCTTATTTCATGTGTATATGAGAAAGTAACTTAGGATGAAGTTAAGTTTGATATTTTGATTTAATGCTCCAGCAAACATGAGGAAATAGTAAAATCAGTCGTGTTTGTCTAAATTTCATGATTTATGTTAACTAGTGCGCGGCAGCGTTGAGCCTTGTACATTTTAGGGACCTAGTGGCGTTAGGTTCCTGCGAGATGTTCTCGCCTGCGTCTCACCCCTTTTTTGAGGCACTTTTCCTGGTGTTCTGATTTTCTCAACTTTCTGTGTTTTGGCACTTCTTTCGGGCTTCTTCCATGCATGCTTCGTGGTTCTAGACTAGTGCGTGTTTTGTCTTCGATGGTCCTAGGCTGAAGCAAGGCACTGATGGGTAGGTACCCGCCCTGTCTTCAGGTCCGATAGCTTTTTTTTTGTTTTCTGCCCTCTCCTGTTGCGTAATGTAGGCTTGTTTCCCAGGTAGGTTTGATTACGCTAGACCTATGTGAATTTTGGGTAAGCCCCCTTTTCTGCAACAGGGCGCGGGCCCCCTTGTTTGCTTTTGTGTCTACCTGCCTGTGAGGAGAAAATCCCGATACATTACACGTTCTTGATGGATGGCCAGTGGTTTACCTACTAATTTCATTACTTAAGTATGCTAGCCCTTGCATTGTTAATAATCTAATAAAGTAATTACTGGGCTTATATTGCATTGAAAACTGGAACTCTCTTTTCTCGGTTAACTCCTATTAATCATCCCATGTTCGGAATTCTGCACCTGGATATACCTACAATACACGTAGCACAACTAACATCATTAATAGACTGCAAACTAAGATTCGTGAAGTCCAAGGATTCTGAAAGTTAATTATAATTATTTTATATCAGACATTACAAAGTATTGAGTTGCATAGAGAGTTCGTTTGTTTTACATGTTATATAAAAGTCTGTTGTGATTAACTCTATATTGTTACGAACTGATAAAACGGAGTAGAATTCTTATGCTGCACTGTTTCGATGTGTATAAGTATTTCAAGAGTGAAACTTGACTTTTGGTAGATGTCTTCCTAATCTACCAATTGCTTTGTATTGAACACTCTCAATAAGAACCATTGTACTTTGTTTTATCATGAGTTGGTATATCGAAACACATAAATTAAAAAATATATATATCCCAGAAGTGGAATTGTTGAAGTCAGTGGAGCCAGAGGACCTCTTTCGAACTGTGCCGGATCTAGTGGGGAGAAAAAGGGGGGTAAGCAGCTAAAATAAAAAAATAAAAGCTCCTAAAAAGAATTAAAATCACATATTAAACTGAAATTGTCCTAAGCGTGTTCAAAATTTCAATACCGGCGCGCTAAGAGATTTTTTTATGTTATTCCATACAACCTATCTTCATCTTTAATACTAAAAACTGCAATTTAAGTCAGCTAGGCAGGTCTACTTGCCTTATTGGAGTTAGTAATAGCGATGCCCTGACGGCTCCAGAGAAGATAACAAAAATACACCACGCGATGCGAGACAATGTTGTTGCCGTCGCGACGACCGGTAATGTAATGTTGTTTGGCTAAAAACGATGAAAAGGGCGGCAAAATTTAACTTTGTCCCCCATAGGAAAATTTCTAGTTCCGGCACTGCTTCCAAACACAGACTATAAGAAAGACGCAACTTCATGAAATACGTTGATACCTACTTTGATGTTTCAATCTGTATTCGTTTACACGTAATACGTTTATTTAAAACAGAATAATAAGCCATATCTTACACGCACTTAATGTGTAAGTTGGACTGAATTTCACAATTATTCAAATATTCTGCCAGGATTTCAGTTTGAGGGAGTGTAAGGTTTCGATTGGCGAGGTGTAAGTAGAGTTTGACATTGTTTATACAGATTTTTAACCATACATATTTAAAGTTGAAGATGCGTGCTCGAGAATTTGCAGCGGGGACACTCCTTATTGAAGCGATCTGGCAGAATTCCTGCAATTATTGTTTTGTTTAAGATTTTGGTTTTGTTGTTTCCTTTTTTAGCAAACGTACACTTGTAAAGAACACAAAATTATCAACAACAAAAGCAATAGGATCAACAACCAACAATACTACCACAAAAAATACCTCCAGAACCGAAGTATCTCATTATGTCCAGAATCCGATGCAATCACGAACTCTAAGAATTAACTAATAACCCCTTTGTGAAGGAGGTCGGCTGTTTGTTGTGGCCACCACGCCTTACTACAGAGGTTCCGATTGTAATTTAGATAAGAACCGATACCTGTTGGAGGGTCCTCGCTCTCTCTGCCTCTGCAGTTCACACAGGCTCATCTTTCCTCCCTCCCCCCTCTCTCCCCCTTCACAGCTTCAGTACAGTTACATCTTCATTATGAATAGGGACCTCTGGTGCCTGGCTAGGTAGCCACTTCAATATTCGGCAATCGTGCCCCCTACTTCTTTTAAATGAACGATTTATATCTGTGAGATTAGAGCAAGGAATTTTGTGAGGGATTCTTTATTTTGGCATTTTTATTGATATTTTCTCTTCTGAGTTTCTTTAACTATTTTTCAGGGAGAAAACAAAAACAGGCTAGGAAAAGAGGCGGAAAGGGAGGAACATAAATCATAGGTAATTTATTTTGACATTCATTGTTATACACTTGAAATGAAACCTCCCTTTTTTCCATACTTGCCTTTTTTTTATGAAACAGACGAAACAATGGACTTCGAATCATTATGAACATGTCGATTTTAAAGTCGGAAGTTATAATATATCTTGATTTATTTCCATTTCATATAAGAGAATTCGATCGATAAACATTTTACAGGTAGAAACAAATAAATAATATCTTAATAAACATTGATCTAAGTGGACGACTAAAGTTTTTACGCAACATCCAGTTGGTTGCCATAGTAGCAGCGGAGACCTGGTGTAAACAAACAGTAAGTTTAATGGCAGAGAAGTATAAAATCAGTTGTGGAAGTAATGTCTGTTAATTGTTTTCAAAGTGTTAATTATTTTGCAGACAAGCGGAAACTAATAGAAGAGGAGAAAATATCGTGGAGGACTTCGCCAGGATTTTCAGTAGGGGAGGTATAAAGTCGAAATTTGGGGGACGGGGGGTGTAAGTGGAGTTTTGAGCTGTTTCTATTGATTTTTACCGTAAAAAAATAAAGTTGTGGGAGTGCTCTCGAGGATTTGGAGAGAGACACCCCACAGGGGGTGTCTGGAGGACTCATTGCTGTGGAGTCCAGTCATATACTTTTGATTATAAACGACGGAGATTTAATGTACATTCCAGGGAAAGTGCAAGTTAGTATAAACAATAAATATACAAAGTTTAGGAGCTTTTATTCCGGCAATTTATGTCTTTATGAAACACATATAAAAGTATTATTACCTTTTCGAAATTTTGGTTTATGCTATTCCTTGTATATACTAACTAAAATATCAATTTGCGCCGTTGTACATAGGGTACAAGGGTTTCGTTTTAGTACTAGCGGAGACGGGCTGAGGCTTGCATTCAGGCTGAAGGTGGACATTTTCAACATTTACTGTAAGGTACTACGTCTGCGTTTAATTCCATGTCCTTGCAAATACACATGTACATCGATTTTGTGGCGCTGGTGATGCAGACCAATGACTGTTCGTGGTTGTCGCTCCCGCATGATTTTTCCTCTTGTGACTTCTGGATGATTTTGTTTTGTATGTGTGGTTTTGCATTTGTCACTGTACCATTTGTACACGCGTTGCAGTTTAACATATGGCAATTACACGTACCACATTTTGTTCATATTGTCTGTTTTAATGCCTTCTTCTTCTGATTCTTTTACCAGCGCACAATGGGCATAATTGATATCGTTCCTACCTGTGCTTCATACTACTTTCGCTAATGTATCAGTCACGACTCTGGTTATACGTACCTGGCTATTTCACACCGTCAGGGGGTTTCATTGGCTCTAGCTCTGTAACGATGCATTTCCAGACATATGTTTATAGGACCTTTTTTACTTGTCTACCCCTGCATTTTTGCCGTGTCTTTTTGTAACACCCTATATAAATATTGTTAGAAATTGACCATATGTATTGTTAAATGGTCTCCGGACAGAGTGAAATCTATTTCAACATAACATGGCAAGAAAGTATAAATAGCTCATTGGCGAAGTTTGGTTTCACTATTAGTATACGACTATTACATTATACACTTTGGGGCTATACACTTTAGCAAATACAGTATGACTGAAACATCTTCCATTACATTCGAGGATAATACTATACGAATAAATCATTAGCAGTAATAGTTGATTACAAATTCAGATTTCAGAATTATCAGTATTCTTGTTGTCTGGCGTTTAGAAATGGTAGCTATCGCAGCGCCATCTCTTGAGCACCGTTTAATCACATGAACACATTACTACACATTACGAAATTACTTCATATTACTTAAAATTGTACAATACATTTATTCTTCGTAATCATAACAAGAATACTCATATGAGGGCATAATAAATCCTTCGTCATCCTTATCTATTTTTTAAAAAAATTTCTCTCGATTTGAACAAACACTATGGCTTCCAACCACACAGAGTCCCAGAAAAAATATTGTAACCATACTTTTGTCATTTACTGTGCATGCGCATCCAACAATCATATAGTATGATTCGAACAGCAATAAATATATTGTCAAACTTGTAGGTCATGAAGAAATATGGTAAAATCAACCAAACGTATGATTTTCCCAGCAATATAAAATTTAACTCTATTTGTTTAGGAATCCCAACTATACAACAATACAAGATATAGTCAACTTAGCACAAGAGTATCGTTACCGTAGCACAATTATGGTTACGATGACTATAAAAATTAACAATACAGTTTAGCAATGCAAGTATAGTTGGATTTATCAGGGCCTTTTTTACAGTGCGGGCAGCAGGGGTCTTGACCTCCGACTACTTACATCGAAATTCCCTAATAGTTAAAATTAAGCGTTTCTCAGTGGAGAAGGGCGAAATACAATAGTGAACAATGGTATGTATACGCAGAGCCAAAACACGTATCTTGATCGGTGTATTAATCATAGTTGCCAGCAAATTTTAAAAAAATAATCTATATTTGAAATTACGTTAATTCAACTACACCTAGCTGCGCCAAACTTGGCATAAACATTATTCGACCCAAGTACTCTGGATTTTCGCAAACCTAAGTACTGCAGTTGTCAGTGTTGCCAGCCTCTTTTATAAAAGTTAATACTTGCGTGGCTAAAATGCTATCAAGGGATCGGAGCCTTTACAATTACTAGTAGAATCGCAGCTTTAACTTGTTTAAAAATTTAATGGCCAACTCCAAAGCGTTGTTGATTTTAACAGATAATTTTATAATATTAATCAAGCAAGAAAAATGTTTTATAAAAGAATTAACAAATTGTTTCTTTGAGTACTAAAAAAAATATTATATATAAATATATGCAGGGGTATGTTTGATTCTTAATAGGTTATACGAACTTTTAAATCATGGTTATAAAGTGATATACGCCAAATTTATGTTTTGGGGTAGAAGTTTATCAGATGAATGTTTATTGTATTATTTGCTTCTAGTCTAAATGCTTGTCTATCCCAACGAAAGGACCTACAACACTCATTATTTGGAAATCATAAATTACATTGAAGATTACGGGTAATCAAAGTTGGTATAAGT
This sequence comes from Lepisma saccharinum, assembly GCA_022664845.1. Taxonomy (NCBI): domain Eukaryota; kingdom Metazoa; phylum Arthropoda; class Insecta; order Zygentoma; family Lepismatidae; genus Lepisma; species Lepisma saccharinum. The sequence continues at coordinate 37,993 of JAGDQP010008802.1, read as the reverse complement.
TGAATAACTTAACCTAATCTACTCTATAGATGCAACTGGTTTATATTCAACGTGGGTTTCATTTACCATTTCACTGATCATTGTATTATTATTTTGCGTAAATTGGCTGCACCTTTAAAAACCCAGTTTCATACGATGTGGAATTCTTTAATGTGCATTGGAGTTACCATTGAGGCGTTCAGAAGGCGATATAATTAACGCTATTTTGAATGAAATTGAGATATTTAAATTCGAATTTAAATTCAGCCAGGTAATTCAAGGGGGAATTACGAAAATTAACTTTCTGAGTATAATTACAGTATTTTAGTTACTAAACAAAGTTAATCGCTTTGACCACTGAAAGTAAGAGAATTATGAAATTTCTGGCAACAAACAATGTAGTAATTAAAAAGAACTACCAACATTTGAGCTAGTCGTTTTGATTCTGAATACCTCGATTAGTATTAGTTAGATATGAAGGAGTACGTACTGAATTTAACACTTCTAGTGTAACTTAAGATATTTAAATGAATCAATCAATAATCACAAAGACAATTTAAATTTTCTACAAGAAGGGATTATTAATTTATATTAATTCATCAGTGCTGGAATAGATAAGACAACGATTACATATGATAAGTTAAAAGGGACCATTACAAACATCTATAACAACAAGTACTTGAAGAAATAGTACTTCAGAGGGGAAAAGTACAACTATATTCCTAGGAAACAAATGTATAAGAAGCTACTTTACCTCCGCCAACGAATTAACCAATAAAAGGAGACTGTGTTATTGGGCTTCGCATCTTTCTCCTTCCCTTTTCTCGTAACACTTTGTGTTCACTTCAAAATCTTTTTTACTACAGCCATAAACTTCTGTTGGTCGTAAAACAAAGTTACAATGCATATATTGTAATAATACAAGCAGTAGTAGAAAATAACAATGATGAAAGCGAATTAATTATTTTGCGTTAATCATTCTTAATGTTACAGTAATTAGTGATAAAGCTATATTAACGTAAATTTTATTATAAATTAATCTTTAGAGTCGTCAAATTAAAAGGGAAAGACATGCTCCTTTTCACATCTCAAAATTCCGCAAAATACATCCTTTTCTGCAGCTAAAATTGAATTCTTTCTTGTCTGAATTAACCAGTATTAAGAATTTGTTCAAGACTTGGGATGGATTTCACCAGTCTTTGTTAAGAACAGACGAATCGTTAAGGAATTTTAAGAACTTCGAATTACTAACGATTCGTTTAGTTCTTAACGGAGCTTTGTGAAACCCACCGTTATGATTTGCATACGTTACTAAGATCATTACGATACTAAGAATATGAGTGTTTAGACTGTGGACCTTAACTTCGGTTTTGCGCTTGCTATTTTCAGTTTTCATGGACGCTGTCATCTGAAGAGTAACACGAAATTAAACATAAGGCTACACGTCACAGAGGTTTAAATTATGAAATAATCAACACAAATCAGTTGACTGTAGCGAAACATTTTGTTAATTAGATGTGCCATCATTCTTTTATACTACTAAAACCATACTCATTACTAGAATGCTACATTACTTCGATAGCGAAAGCAATTCACGCCTCCCTTTCGTTTACACAGGCCTGTCTTACTAATGTTATAAGTCGTAAGGTGACACTGGATTATTTTGTGTTACCTCTTATTTCTTACACGACGGTCAGCGATAGGTTCTTTATAATAAGCAAGAGCATTTTTATCCATTCGCTTCTGCAATGTTGTAAGAGTACCTTTCGAAACAGAAATAGACTTGGTTAGTCTCGGAAGAAAGAACAAAAGTGTTGTTTTTGTTTTGTTTTCTAAGGAGGAGGAGTTATTTCTATTGTTCACTATTTTTTGTCACGTTGTTTTGGGGTACTAAAGATCCGATGTTTTAAAGAGAATTTTAATGATATTGGATTGTCGAGTTTAATGTCTAATTGAAGGCGTTCAGATAGAAAATCAATACTTGAGATCATGTAGCTCCGAAACACGACAGAATTTCCACCTCGATGAGCAAGATTTTCAGTCTGTATTTTCTATGTACTATCATCATCCCTCGAAGTTTATCCCTGATTACGTTACCACCTTGTAGTCATAGTCCCTGCACTGAAGATTCATCTACAACATTGTCAATCGCTTTCTTTCTCTCTCTCTCTCTCTGCTTTCAAACGATAGAGAGGGAGATATATATTTTATCGAGTTTTCAATTATTAATATTACAGATTGTAACGTTTTCGTTGCATTCCCTTTTCTAGATATACTGGAGTATTAAATAATCATTTTAAATTGAATTATGCATTTCTAGAGTAGTAGGTAATTATTCAACACTATGGACAACGCGAAATTGTTTTGCAGCTTTTTCATTTTTAACTGTTAATATTCCGGGAACCTTAATTAGACACGTAGTTAGAAGTTAGTGTCGGATGGATGGCAGGGCAAGTCTGAGAATGAAATGTGCAAAAGAAATAGATAAGTAAAATCCATACAAATAGGAATCTCGCAGGTTTAAACCTCCATCCGGAAATAGTCTCTGCGTTAGATTCTGTTGTCTATACCTGATACGGCTAATTTTCTCTTACATATAACGTCAAATAACGTTATCAATTCAGGTCCATACTTCCGCGCCGCGCTCCTGGCGTACGAAAAGGATTTTGTCGAACTCATAGCGTACACAATGTTCAACGTATGACCAAAGAGAAAGTATTCTTTAAATTATGACCTTTGCCATTTGTGGTCTGTATAATACTAGCTACCTATTTAGTTTTTAATCAAGTTGATGTAGAAAACATAATGTTGAATCGTCTTACCGTTTTCACTAAATTCTTAGATTGTGCAGGTGATCCACATGAATCAGTTAAATCGAAAATTACTTTAGATACTTTTTTTCTTTTTTGATGGGTCGAATCGGGACAAGATGACTGGGGAATGGAGGAGACTGCATAATGACGAACTTCACTGACTTTCCGACTCACCCGATGTTGTAAGAATAATGAAATCGCGACGGCTAAAGTGGGCAAGTCATGTAGCTCGGATGCATGGGGAAGAAACGAAGATTACATTCCATCGTTGTTGGTAAACTGGAGGAAGAGAAACCGTTAGGAAGACCGTTGGGAGCATAATATTAGAAGGGATCTTCGAGAAGTTGGTATTTGTGACGAAAACTGGTTTGATGTTGCTCAGGATAGAATCCTCTGCAGTGATGAACTTGCGAGTTCCGTAAGCAATAGAGTAAGTAAGTTCATGTTAATGAATCTAGAAGTACGGCTTGGAATACGAGGAAGTTTTAAAAATAATCAATATATTGGTTTGGTGCGAATCACTATATAAAAAAAAAGTTAGAGTAACCATAAAATCCTATTTATCATAGTTGAAATTGGTACGGTACAGCAATATTTTGAGTTGCAAATACAAGTTTCGTTAATCGTGTAGTGTCATTATGATAATACACATGGTTAGATGTATTGCCAAAATTACAATACTATGAACAATATTTTATGGTAAATTCCTGTTCAAGTTAAATAAGCAGACATGCCAACTCTCATGCAAAATGTGTGAGTCACACACATTCAAGCATCAACTCACGCTCTCACTCAAAGAACCTGCAAACTCGCGCATTTTGAGTAAAAGTGCAAAATTTAAGCTCGCGATTTAAAATGAAGTAAAACCGAAAAAAATACTTTCTATAGTGGCATTAGTCCAGGACTGCAAGACATTAGTCCAGGCAAATTAACCCATATTTTTTCGTGTAGAAAAAATATTAGAATGCTAATTTCTCCTGGAAAGTGTTAAGGGGATCTCCCTTACCTACCGCAGAAAAATCCCGGAAAATTGCCCTTGAGGAACATGCCAAAAATCCCGTGAGCGTCCGCCACCTTGAAAATTTGAAAACAAATGTATTTCTTCCGAATATGTTGTCAGTTGAACAAGGAGAACAATACTAGAAAGCCAATTCCTTCCATAAAGTGTTAAGGAGACCCCCCTGACCTCCCACATATCCCTCGAAATCCCTCTTGAGGAATATACCAAAAGTTCCTTAAACGACAGCCATCATGGAATTTTCAAAACAAATGTATTTGTTCTGAATAGTTCGTCGGTTGAAGAAGGAAAACAATACTAGAAAGCTAATTCCTTCCATAAAGTGTTAAGGGGACCTCCGTGACCTACCACAGAAAAATTCCTTGAAGATGTTCATGGTTGGCTGGCTGGGCATGTTCATTATGCCAAAGCAGCACATTTGTATCTGTAAACTATGGTCCAGCTTGAGAATATCCTCTCAACCCAAGACCATGAACGTTTCGTAGAACAAGGGTACAATCCGACGAACATAAATTTTTGTACGTTGTTTGGTCTGACATGACCATTGAGAAGGTGTTCATGCGGGCTATGAAAACCACTGGAGGGTTTCCTCGTGGTCACGGGATTACAGACGCAGTACTTTCTCGATGGAAAATGCAATGCCTTGCACACTTCAGGTAATGGAAGCAATGGACAAATTTGCTGGGGTTTCAAGTGGATCTTCTCTACACAACGCCCAACTTTCACTGGCATTGAGAAAACGAGATACATTAGACACTGACAAACTAACAAAGTGGATGTCAGAACATTCACCCTCAGAGAGTTCAGATGGACCCCTAACGTTCCTTTCATAAGGAATCATAGCCAACGATAAAGTAAACTGTGTTTGAGCGGAAGACATTGAAAAAAATGCCTTGAGATCTTTAGTTGGTAAGACATTCGTTGACGTAACCTTGCGACGTAAGGATCAGGTGTTACCTCTAGCTTCAGGTGTTACAGAACGATCGTCGTTAAAGGAGATACCGTTATTATGGATATCAATCAGTTATTCCATCGAATTACCTTCATCATAAGAGAGGACGAGGAACTCGAAAACTGTCTACGTTATGATCTTGCTATCTTGACCAACTGTATTCTGCGAGAAGCCACAAAATCAAATATGATCCGTATTATAGAGAAAAAATGTGGTAGCGGCAACATTTTACCTGATAGTTTTTGTGCTTTGTGGTCGTGACCTTCTTCATAGAGTTCCTGGGCCACGCTCAGCTACCTACTCTGATATCTGCAAGAGCTACATAGAATACATCAATCGTAACTATGGAACGGATGTCATAATTGTGTTTAATGGATATAGCTTTCCAACTACTAAGGACGCAGCTTACCTGCGACGTGCCTGTGGTAGAGAATCAGCTGAAGTAACTGTCGATATCGCTGCATATAGTACAGAGACATCTCAAAAAGAGTTTTTAGGGAATAAATCAAACAAATCTAGATTTGCGAAGCTTCTTGGTTCCAAACTTGAAACAGCGAATTACGTTGTACGGTACGAGCATTCTGATGCTGACAACCTAATAGTATCTACAGCTTTAGAAGAGGCAGCAGCGGGATGTATTCCTGAAATAGTTGGGCAAAATTCCGATCTCCTTTTACTCATTTCAGCCCTACCAGATCCCAATAGAGAAGTTAAACTGATGATTTCCGGTAGTACGAAGGCTGACAGAAGAGTGTTTAGTAATTTAACACATTAAAAAGTCTTGGGGAACTTGAAAGATCACATTCGCTTCCTCAATGCAATGATGGGCTGCGATACCATATCAGGAACTTACAAAAAATGGCACATCACTGGATATAATGTACTTGAAAAAGATCTGGAGCTAAAGAAAATGATAAAACTATTCAATGACCCCAAAACAACAGCGAATCAGGTTATGCAGGCCGGAGAAGCATTTTCCATTAAGTTGTGTGGAGGAAATGTAGAGCACGGTCTGGACAGCACAAGATATAGAAAGTACATGACAAGTGTCTTGAAGAAAGCACCTAATCATCTCCTGGATCTGGCTACCCTACCTCCTACATCTGCTTCCGCTTGACAACATAGTCTTCGAGTTTACCACCAAGTACAAGCCTGGTACGGAAACGACCTTTCACCAGTGGAATGGGGATGAAAACTGGAAAATAGGCAACATGTTCCTGTCCCAACAACATTGCAACCAGCTTCAGAAAACTTGCTGCATCTTGTGCGGTGTGATTGCAAAAGGGTGTGCGAAAGGAATTGTGAATGTAGAAGAGGAGGGCTTCGTTGCTCCTCATTGTGTGGTGAACGTGCTGGAGATACGTGCACGAATAGATCAGAGATTTAACAGGATATCCGTAGATGATGTTGGTCTTGATGAACTTCCCGAGACCATGGTATTGGGGTGAACCAAAAGTTCGTGCGTTTTTTGTGTTGTTTCAGTTTGTGCAATTTTTTGAAGTCAATAAAATTACTTTGTATGCAAGTGTTATATATAATTTATAGCTTTTGAAAAGCTCTTTTATACTTAATAATTAGTTACAATTAATTAATTGATCATTTAATTTTTTTGTTTCATTAAAATCATGGAAAAGTTTGAAATTCGAGTACTTTTACGTCACTACTGGAAGCAAGAGTTTAAAGCTACTGAAACGGCAAAGAAAATATGCGAAGTTGAAGGAGAAGAGGCCGTCTCAGTTCGTGGAGCACAAAAATGGTTCAGAAAGTTCAATGAACGACACACAGACCTCAGAGTTGAGCCACGTGTGGGTCGTCCTATGACGGTGAGTACTGAAGCCATCCGTGAAGCCGTCGAAGCCAATCCATCAACCAGTACTCGCAGAATGTTGGCTGAACTCAATATTCCATAAACATCAGTTGTTCGGCACCTTCACGCTCTTGGAAAGGTCAGCAGATGCTGTCGAGAAGTGTCGCATGATTTAACGAAAAATCAAGCTCATAATCGTGTAGGCATATGCCGAAAATTGTTGGACAATCCGCGTGACGACCGTTTTATCCACAAAATTGTGACTTGCGATGAGATGTGGGTTTATTTCAGCATCCCAGATAAACAAAATCAGTGGTTAAATCCCGGACAAATGGCGGAACTGTTAGCCAAACGAGACCGGTTCTCCAGGAAGACTTTATTTTGCGTCTGGTGGAATTTTGAAGGTTTAATCCACTTTGAGCTTGTTCCAAACAATCGTACCATCGACGCAGACCTCTATTGTGCAGAACTCGACCGAATGTCAGCAGTGTTGTGTCGGAAATACCCAACATTGGTCAATGGAAAGCGAGTACTTCTGCAACAAGACAACGCTAAACAACACACCGCCAGACAAAACAAGTAAAAGATCAAAGAACTCGACGCGATTGAACTTCTACCACACCACCATCCGACTATCACCTTTTTCGCTTCATGGCACATTTCCTTCGCGGGTGCGCCCTCAACAATCTGGGCGTGGTCAAAAACGGGTGTCGCGAGTTTTTCGCTTCTAAGAAGAAGGAGTGGTACCGCCGCGGGATTGAGCAACTCGTCGATAGATGGCTTCAGACAATAGAATCAAATGGCCTTTATTTTGAAACTTGATCATGTTTTGTTTTTGTAGAATTTATTTTGGAAATATTAATGAAAAAAACGCACGAACTTTTGGTTCAACCCAATAGTTTTACAAAAAACAAACGCAAACAGGCTTCACTAACCAATTGTTTAATTGCAAAATGACCACAGAAAGCTGAGTGATTGAAGATCAGATGTAAATAGAGTATAGTATAGAAAGACCTATTTATGTTTGCGTATTTTTTTCTAAATACTTATGTTTTAGACAATAGCCAGGTCCTATTGTGATTTGTTCATAAATGGTAATAAAAGTGCAGAAACGAAACAATTTTGTGGTGTAAATTAAATGTGTAAACGATCGGATAAAAGCCACGCTGCTGCTGTATGACAGCTTACTCGCTCATTGAGCGTTGCTTGTGACTTACATCTGGACGCTTAACAGCCGCCATTTGAGATAAGAATAAAAACTTAAAGCACTCACTTAACTATCTTTCAAAATATTTTACCACCCGTTTTGTACTTTCAAAATATTTTATGGTTTTAACTTAGTAGATTGATACAAACCACATTACTGTACGACAAACCGTTAGAAAGAAAGACATTTGTTTCGGAAAACCCAAGATGGTGGACGTTTCAGGGATTGAAGGTAGATAAGGAATTTTTCTGTGCTAGGTCAGATAGGTTCCCTTAGTACTTCCCAAAAGAAATTAGTCTTCAAATATTTGTTTCCTTCTGCAACTGACATACTATTTCAAAGTAATAAATTTATTTGAACAATCAAAGGTGGTGTATGTTTAAGGGATTTTAGACATGTCCTCCAAAGGTAATTTCAAGGGATTTTCCTGTGGGAGGTCAGGGGGTCTCTTAGCACTTTAAAAAATAAATTAGGATTGTAGTATTTGCTTTCTTCTCCAATTGATATATTATTCAAAATAAATACATTTGTTTTTAAAAATTCAAGACGCCGGATGTCTGAGAAATTTTTGGCATGTTTTCCCAAGGGGATTTTAAGGAATTTTTCTGTAGTAGTTCACGGAGGCCCCCTTATCACTTTCCTGAAGAAATCAGCTTTCTAGTATTGTTTTCCTTATATAATCGACAAAATATTCAGAAGAAATACATTTGTTTTAAAATTCCATGATGGAGGTCGTTTAAGGAATTTTTTACTTATTCCCCAAGGGGGATTTCTAGGGACTTTTCTGTAGGAGGTCAGAGAGTTTCCCTTAACACTTTTAGAAATTAGCTTTCTAGTATTTTTTTTTCTTCTACAACCCTAATTTGCCTATACTAACATTGCGACATAGCTGATGATACAAACTCGGTAGCAGTGCTTGCTTGGTATAAACAGAGAACTCTGTGAGAGAAAGTGTGCTCTTACCATTGACCGGTGTATAACCTTCCAGTGAGTTCTTAAAGACTACCAGAAAAAGCTACCAAGCTGTTGAACTGATCATATATATATATATATATCATCATCATCCAGCTTCCATCTGTTCGTCTAGCTATATGACCGTCCCATCTCCACTTAATCTTCTTCGCAGTCTTGATTACATCGTCTACCTTTGTTTGTGTGCGAATCCATTAATTTGTCTTCCTGTCTCCTAGTTATTCCTAGCATGCATCTCTCCATTGCTCTTTGTGTGACTCTCAATCTTTGAGTCGTTTGCGCATTCAATGTCCAAGTTTCACAGCCGTACATCATCATAGGTAAGATACACTGATTATAAACTTTACGCTTCAGATTTTCCTTCTTTAAATGGTGTTTCCCTTATTTTTGTTTGTGTGTATTTTTTTTATTTTTGATTGTTCCTTAAGGCTTTGTTGATTTTACAGATAATTCATGATACGGTTATTGTTATATCGTATGTAATAATATGTAATGTGTATCAGTATGGAATAAATTGATTTAATTTTTTTTAAAAAAATAAACTATTTATTTCTCATTGTTGTTTTAACTTAAAAATGGGAACAATGTATTGCATTGTTATAAACAATGAAATTACTGTTTCTATTAATTTGTTCGCGACACAGTCACTTCCGGTCAATTAAAATATTTTATCATTAGAGACGGGTCCATTATCTGATCATGTACCATAAATTCATTGCAATCGGTCAAGCCGTTTTGGTGTGATACTCACGCAAACATAGGCATAGTCATTTTTATATAGAGAGATACAACAATGCATAGTTGAATTACTAATGAGGGTAAAATGTCTGACCATTCTATATAGCTACGACATCTATACAGGGTGTCCCAGTTATATACACAAAAATTGCGGAAGATGATTTGCCACACCAAGATAAGAATAAAAGCTCCTTAAGCATGATTCTGATTTCGCTTCGTTTTGGAGATGCAGCGTTTCCAACTTGGAGCCTAAATTGGACGCGTTACAATGGGAAGAAAATAAATAATTCTCAATAAATCAGAAACGACTGATTGAATGAAAATTTTGTTTGCGAATATTTGTTTCTGTCACCATGGTGGATTTCAGGAGTGAAAATACATTGTTATCGTGCTGTCAGTGTTGCCAACCCAGTATAACAATTAAATTTCAAAATGGCACTACGTTGTATTATTGGGTATTTGGAATCTTCTAGTGATGATAAACAACGCTAAACAACATACGTAAAGCATACACCACAGAGTTGCAAACTATGGAAGAAATATCCTAGGAATTATATCCATTTTGTATAAAAACCCGAAAATATTTCTAGCTGATTCATAGTTTGCACCACTGCGGTGTTTGCTTTACGTATGTTGTTTATCATCACTAGAGGATGCCAAATACCCAATAACACGACCAAGTGCCATTTGAAAGTTTTAAATGTTATACCGAGTTGGTAACACTGACAGCCCTGCGACATCGTGTATTTACTCCTGATATCCACCATGGTGATAGAAACAAATATCCGCAAACAAAATTTTAATTCAATGCATCGTTTCTGATTTATTGAGAATTATTCATTTTCTTCCCATTATAAGGCGTCCAATTTAGGCGGTGCCGCGGTGCCTCAGTATGTTGAGCGCTCACCTCTGGTGCTAGGGGTCGTCGGGTCGATCCCTGTATGTGGGCTTTGTGGTGGACAAACACCGTGTGCGTAGGTTTTCTCGGGGTGCTCCCGTTTCCTCCTACTTTCATCATTCCACTTATTCATTCCATCATCATCCATACGGCCTTAGGCATAGTTGCCTAAAAGGTCTTAAAATAGAATTAAATTCAATTCCAATTTAGGCTACAAGTTGGAAACGCTGTATCTCCAAAACGAAGCGAAATCGGACCCATATTTATAGGAACTTTTATTCTTATTTTGGTGTGACAAATTATCTCCCGAAGTATTTGTGTTAATGACTGGAACACCCTGTATATATTATTAGAAATTGACCTATGGTACCATACAGTATTGTTGTGGTAACTATCCATATCATGATAACATTATTGTTGACGCTATAACGATATGTATAGTTACAACTAAGCTATCAGTATGGCCAACTCATATTATGAAAATTAATTCTCATGAATAAAGAATGGGAAAAGAATATGCTTAGAACTTTGATTAGTAATGAAATGGACGTAATTACGCAAACATTAACCAACCCACAAATAATTTTAAAAAAAATGTACAGCTGCAGAGAACCAAAATATGTGGTTCTCTTATGAATTTTTATGCGTTTATATGTACACATTAATGAGTGACATAGCTCTTTTTAAAGCTGATATATCTCTAATTGCTCCTCTCTCAAAACAGTGGTAACTTGATGATCACACCTTCAGGGAAGTGTGAGAATGTTTCGACTGGAACATAGGATGTTCTTGGAGGAAAACCAATAAAGATTAAAGCAATACAAAAAGAAACCAACACAGATCTTTTCTAGTTGAAGCCTTACTATCTCTTCTAAGACAAAATGTCAGATGTTCAATTCATTAAAATTTAATTTGAACGTGTACAAACAACAGATACCGACCATTTTCTCTTCATTGGCCAGACACACAAAATAAACATGAACTAGTTTCTTCTCATAGTAGCTCGATGTTGTTTGATTCATTCCTGCTCAACTGCGACCTAATTGAATACTAAATTGAAGAATATAACTGAGGAGGATGCTCTTGAAGGGAGAAGAGGTAGAGGAAGAAACACGGTTTAAACTCAATGACAATTTTAGAGAGAAGAAATTGCATGTTATCACTTAGAAAATAAAAGTCACAGAATAAATCAGGGGATCTATATTTACTATTAAGAACTCTATAATCACGTTGATAACATGTTTGCAATACAAACAACTGCAATTTTTGATCTCTTAGGACAAGGTCGGAGCAATTCAGCTGCTGAATTTTAAAATTCATTAATATATATTCTTGTATTTTTTCTCTCTGGTGATGTAATTTGTCAGCTGTGTCCGTCAAACAGAAGAAAGAATCCGTATAAAATATGCTCCTCCTCTGCATAATTGAGTTCAAAACGGAAACCTCCTGTAAAAATATAACGATCTGTCTTGGGAGTTATCATGATGAAGTTGTCAGAACAAGAAAGTTACTCTTATTTAGTGAACTAATTGAGACAATTTCTTGCTTCTGTTGCGCTACTATAAGACATCGTGCTCTTCACATTAAAACTGCAGTAGGAGAAGAAAACCAACACGCTCTCTCCTGCGGACTCTCCCCTTCACTTTCTTTCAAGCTCTTCCAATCCAAAGCAGAGTATTACAAATGGTTGCACCAAGCAGAAAGAAGAAGAAGGTGTAGCAGCATTTGAAGTTCAAGTAGCAAATCTAAGCATGTAGATGCATCAGACACGACAGGGTTGCCAGATACCTTAAGCAAAAAAGTTGCGGATAGGGTGAAAAGGATTTGATGGTCTCCTGCCAAAACATACTAACAAATAAGTCAGTTATTGGAAAATGTTTGGTAACGTAATAATAACTGTGTTAAGAAGTGGTATATCCATCATTCCAGAGCACACTAAACCAATAACATTTACTATTGAATTTACAGAAAACATTGTTTAGTTAGTTTTGGCAAGGATGTTCGTTTACCTTCAACACTTAGAAATTTTGGTGACCACAGAGAATGCAGGAGACAAATACAACAAACCACTTACTCTACATTGACTTTTATTGTACTATTTATACAACAAACTTCGCAACATTGAAAGCAGTCACTACAAATCTATAAAATATCTGATTGTTTAACCCGTGCTTCTATTTTGTTTCTTTGAATTTGAGTTCATTATTTTAATTTTTCGAGTCTATAGGCAACTTTGGCTGAGGCTGGATGAATGCTGATGGAAGCATTGATGGAATAAATAAAGTGGGAGGAAAGAGGAGCACTCTAAGAAAACTCATCTACACTCTGTTTGTCCACTACAAAGCCCGGATGACACGGACCGGGATCGAACTCGGAACCCCAGGTTTCGTTTTTCGGGATGTATCATTCCAGAGCGATTGGGATAGTAATGACTCCAGGGCTCTTGGAAGTCACAACACAAGATCTGGACCAAATCGAGAATGGTGTCGTAGATTGATAATCTGAATTCCATTCTTTACTCATTGATTTCTTTGAGACACTTGATTGAATGACACAGGCATTACAAAAAAATGCATCCGCCGAAAAAGGTAAGTTGAATACGTTATCCTGTTAAACCATTTAATTTCTTGATAATGAAATTCTGACGTTGCAAAACATGTCTATGCGGTAGTCCCTAACTATAAACTTTGCTGAAATAGATGTATTAGGTACAATTTCGATTATGATTTGGACTTACGTAAATTTTTGTAGAACTTTAGGATTTCGTGTCCCCAGACCTTCTATGTTTGTACCTATCAGCAAGATAAAATCCATAGCTTTAGTAGAACACCGCAAATGACGTCAAAATGATGTCAATGGTATCCCTAACGATTTTAATGACTTGACGTGAAGTTGAATTTATGGAGGCCCTCTTAGACTGGGACTTCAACAAGCATTACAGCACAACAGACTCGTATGTCGGTGAAAATTGTTCTACGGTATATTTGCAACAGAAAAAAAAAAGGAAAAGGAAATAACAGTAAGTCACTGTTACATCACAAAACGATATTCCTGAATAATGATGGTAAAGTTCTACTTCAGTTTACTCGTCAAAACGACAAACATTTACGGCCAACTCAAACGGCTGATATCAATATGATATAGAATGAATGACTTGCACCTCTACACACTGTTCAACATGAACTACATCACATGGATATCGATAGGTGAGTGATAACGTAGGTGAAGTGAATAAGAGTGGCAGGGCTCGAAATGGAAAGTTGCACGGAACGGAACGCTTTACCTTCGTTAACACAATATTGTAGTTTTTTTCTCTATTTACGATATTGACGAAACGGAACAGGAAGGTTCCAGCCATTCAGGAACCGGAGCGGCGTTCCGGTTTCCTCTGGTCCATTTCGAGCCTTGAAGAGTGGAAAAAATCATGAAGGGCACGAAGGTGTAATGGGCATTGGACAATCTAGAGTTTGACACACAGGAGTTGTGCGTACATTGTTTCAGGAACATAAATATGATCCCACATCCACCAAAACCTCCTGACCTCAATTCTTTGAAAATGTATGTAACTTAACGAGAAAAGAAGGGTGTCGTAGAAACTTTTACCTTGTACATTGACACAATTATTGTAGTACTTATTAATGAAAGAATGGAACCATAGAACACATAGGTCGTGTTGTGTGAGTGCTCTTGAAGAGCAGCAGGTAACGCTGCATCATATCAGGTAAACATAGTTCTGTGACGGTTTTGTGACTGACATTCCAACAAATAACTAACTCCAACCTTTAAAGTTTGCTCAGAGCTTAAGAAGTCGTTCTGAATTGATTATTTCCACATACGGGATTTTAATAAAATATTTTGGACTTATCGTACTTTTATTATCTCCCCTCAAACTTTAACAAAAATCTTGATTAAAATGAATCACAATCTGTTGTAGACGGAAGTGACTTTAATTATTTCATTTCTTATGCGAATCTACACACAGATTGGACTTGAACCTAAACGAAACCACAGTTAATTTTAAAATTTATTAGTGACCAAAATTGATGTTTTGAGCAATGTTATCACTAGAAGATTTAGAAAGAACCGGTTCTGCATTTTCGTACTGATTCCTTAGTAATAATAAATTCAACCTCAAAGACAAAATAATTATTCTTTGTAGTACCCAAAACCGTCGCAAGTAAGCTAATGACAAGAATATAGCAGTCAAAACAACGACTTTTCGCCCAATCTGGTAACCCTGAATTACGATCCCGAATAGGCAGAGCCACCTTCGTTATCCTCCACGCTGTTTTTACTCTTCACTCAATGCTTTATCTATGGTCTCTTGTTTTCTTCATCCACTGTTTTCTGCGATCAGCTTCCAGTAACGAAAGAGGCGTGGAGTTGATGTGTATTTGGCGGTGACCCCGAGGGTCAAATGTGCTAAGCAAATCTTGTTACACAGCTTCTTTCTCGTGTGCGGTCGAAAAAAAAAGAAAGGAAGACAAGGTGAAACGAACCAATAAAAAAACTCCAGTAGACGGAGTAGAGAACATGGTATTATTGCTTCCTTGAGGTGTACCAACTACCAAGACAACATTGTCCATATCTGCAGTTCCAAATCATTGGTTTTTTGCTTCTTCACTTTATTCTTTAGTTCTTCGTCATCATCGTATTTCTCTTTCTTTTTAATTTCTCTATTGTTATTTATTGTTATTGCTTTCTTTGTTTTGTATTATTATTGTAAACTTACCATTAAAGGTCGTGGGAATCCCTGACTGATAAAGTATCGTACAAATATTACGAGGTTAGTCAGGTGACAGTATTACAGTTATTGTTTTTTTCCTTCAAGTAATGATTACAATTATGTTTATAGATAAACTCAATATATCAGTCTATTATTATTTTATTTCCTCTTTTTCTCTTAGTTCCATAATATGAAGTAGTTTCTCTGCAGGTCATATGTAAGCGTTGCATGTTTATTAACGCAGGTTTCGGGAAAATATTTTCTGTTTTCTGACAAATTACTTATCAGACTGTTGCATATATCTAACTCGGGGAACACACGGACTGATACCAAGGAAGCTGCAGCTTTCAAATATATTTTCTGAAAGGGCTTAGTGGGTGAAATCGTCTAGTGCGAAAATTAACTCCGCAAATTCTTCTTTTTGTGTAATGTGGAAAGAAAAAAAGGCTGGATAAATTTCCTATAATCGCAACGGTGTAAGAACTTGCTTGAATTTAACACTGTTCAATATTCAACGTAACCCCTGTTGCCGAGTGGTTCTAGGCATGTGTTTATAGTAGATATGATCCCCATGTGCATGAGTTCGAATCTCCGAACTACCAGAATGTTTTACTTTTCCCCAGCTACGTTGGAACGTTCAATTTTTGTTTTCTACCTACCAGTTGCAAACGTTTTTTTTACAAGAAGCCCAGCAGTTCATTTCAACCATTTGTAAGAATTCTTACTGATGATTTTTGTAACAGTTTTGGTCTTTTCGCATTGTCTTTATCATCTTCATTATTACAAGATTGGTATTTATGTCACCATCATTTGTGTTATTTTGAATGTAAACACCATTTTCAATTGGTAGAGAACAAAAATTGAATATTCTGACGCACCTGCGGAAAAGTAAAAAAAAAGAAAGAAAAAGAAAAAAACAGACATTTCGGAGATTCGAATCCATGCACATGAGAATCAAAACCGAGACAACAACATGCCTAAAATCCCTCGACCACGGATGCTACGCTGAACATCCTTCAATTGAGGCAAATTCTTGCATTGTTACGATTATAGGAAGTTTATCCAGCTTTTTTCTTCTTTCCACAGTAGTTGAATTCGTGGAATTAAAGTTCGTACTAAACGACTTCACTCACTAGCCCCTTTTAGTAAACCTATAGAAAGGTACATCCTGCCTGGTACCAGTACATGTGTTCTCCGAGTAAGTCTTATTTGATCAAACTCCATATTTGATTGTAAACTGTAATGCTTATTTATGGATTCTCATGGCTTATTTAGAAGGCTCTTGGTCACCATATGCCTATCTTTCTTCAAGGCTTCTAGTACTTATTTGCCTATGTATTCAACGTTATTTACTGCCTAAGCCTCAGGGCTCTGATTATAAGTCTATCTGAAGCGGAGACTAGCGCCTGAACAAAAATAGGTATAGAGAAAACCACTTTAGACTTGGGTTCAGAGATGTCGATTTATGCAGCTATTTTTAATTTAGTATGATTAAAGCCTTCTGTTATTGTATTTTTGGTCTACAGGTACTCAGTCTGTATTGCACGCTAGCCCCTAAACTATAGCAGATGAGAAGAAACTGACTTCAGATTTGGATTGTCACTCCATTTACACGGTCGTTTCCAATATGGTAATGCTACAGCCTTTGTTTGTGATATTTTTGGATTATATGCACTGAGGAACAGGGTAGCAAATAATGGATTTCTGTATTTTAAAATAACATCAACGTAAACAACCAAATTATGGTCATTTTGATCACTTCCGTTGAAAATCTTAACTGGTGGCATTTTGAATTTAATTATGACCATTAGGCATCTATGGTTCAGGCCAAGATAGAGCTAAAAAAGATACGGGAAGGTGTAGGCCAGAGTCATGTTCAAGTACTATTTCCATGTTTTCCTGGTGTGACTGAGGAAATGGCCTCTGGAAAACATTAGTCAGGATGGCCAGGGCGCTTATCAAACCCAAGACATCCCAAATGCGAAGCCAACGTTCTACCAACTGAGCTACGACCGCTCGGTAGAATTCACGATATCCCTTTGATACTACGTATTTTGAGATGCGTCCAATATGTAAGTATAACATAACAAGAGAGCATGTTATACAATAGTCTGCGCTAAACGTACATGCAGTCATACAGTTTAGTTTCTTATTACATCAATGGTTCAAAATCTTCTGACTGTTAAAAACTTCATGAAAAATACATAGAATACCTGTTCTTAAATGTCCATTAATTCTCTATGCCACTGCTTGTCCATTCATTGTATTACTCATACAAGAAAACTTCATCAGCAGTGCATAATTCACAACAAAAGGCGATGTAATACTAAATACGCAATGTAATGCTAAAAGTCATAAAACAATGAAACCAAAATGAATCTTTATCATGATCTCTGTAACTGAGCTTTACCTTTATTTAGCTTCACTTCCATCGTTGTTTATTGATGCATCTCCCAACCCAATCAAGTGAAGACGATCTTACGCAACCTCCACGCCTTTCGAATCCCTCTTTTAATTGAGAAATAACATCGGTGAATTTATTGTCCTTTGAAAGAGCTGTTAATGTCAGGTTCAAAAGGAACGCTAGCCGATTTCTATCTCTTCGATTTAACTTATTACCTAATTTGCAGTGATCTCATAGCCTTGGCTTATTACCATCAGACATAGAGCGCCCTTTCTTGCAGTTTCTCTTTCAAAGCCGGATTTTTTTCAAAGCTTCTAAGGCGCACTGGTTTTGGTTCTTATGAATAAGAAGCAGAAGAAGAAAGAAAAGCTATAGTTGGCTATTTTTAAGTCTAAAAATGTCTTCTCTGGAAAACAAATGTCAGTAATAAACGTTTTTAATTAGGAACCTATGCATAAGCATTGAAATTCTGCTAATTTCTGTGGAAAATCAGAAAGAGAATGAATAACTAGCATTAAGAACTCCTGTCACTTCCTAGAGCAAAGAAAAAAGGAATCGCATGCCTTTCAATGAGAGAGTCCACTTGGATTTGAAACACCTACCAGATTTCATTACAAAAGTAATAATAATAATAATAACTTTTTAAAGGCATACTTTTCTTAAACAATTCGTATTAAAATGTAAAAAAAAATAATTTTGTTTATGTTTGACTAAAAATAAAAGTATGGGCGCTCTCATACACACTCATTTTATAAATTCTTGAATTGGCGCGCCCATGCTTTTCTTTTTAGTCATGCATAAACACAATTATTTTTTTTACTTTTTAGTATGAATTTTTGAAGAAAAGCATGTTTTTAAAAAAGTTCTTTTCATTATTTTCTTCGAGTTATGTCGATGTTCGGATACTTTATCTCAAACTTATGTTTGTGACCCTAATTCTAAAATATTCTACAACCAGTCAAACAACATATCATTGCAGGTTAGTATTTATTTTAGAATGAATAAGTCCATATTAAAAATAAATTAAAGTATGCTTTTAAAATACAGTATATAAATATATCGAAATATGTAAAAGTTACAATGTCATATTGTACTGTTACCGACTTATATCGTTTTGCAAAATTTCATCATTGTATGACGTCAGGGAGTGAGTTAAATTAACGTTGAAAGATTTGATTACACCACAAACTATTGTTAACTAAAGAAGAGAATGTAAAAACAGGAACATTTCTCTTAGCCTTCCCCCTAAATGATTAGAAAAATGTCTCACAGACAATAGCATTTGTAATTTTTATTCGAAAGATACGGAGTTGAATTTCTGGGACGGCCAACCTGATTGACGTTTTACCAGTGTATTCCCTTCAGTTATGAAGGCAATTACTGGATTAGTTTCTGCATTACCGCGGCTCAACGTAGTATTGAAGTTAATCAAAGTAACAGAATCAACGTAACTCAGACCCGTGGACCAGTAGTTAACAGAGCGGTTGATCCTGATTCTTGACTGAGATTTTCCTGAGTTTTTCTTGATTTCTTTAGATAGCTGAAATGGTACTTTAACTAAGCTCTGACCGTACCATCAAGACTCTCACATCTCCAGTCCTGGTGACGTCCCTGCTTCTGGAAGAGTGATCACCTAGGGGAATTCTGACGCTGTCTGTTCAACCCACAACTGAAAATCGGATTGCAGATGTCCAAGAATCAGTGGTGTCGACAGGATTTGAGATCTGGAGATGAGGTACAAGGTGTGTAACATCCCACCTGAACTAAACTACTTCAACTGATTATATGTAAAGATTTATCGCTAATGTTGCTCCGACTTCTGGCGTGGGATTTTGCTGAAAGGTGAAGTTTAATTAGTATTTGGAACGTCAACCGAAATAATAAAATAAAAATTGTATATATGTTCATATAGGGAGTCCACCTGTTTAAAGATTTACTCCGGGATGTATGTAAGGATATGTTCAAAAGAAGGAACCAATAAAAGAAACAAAAAGAATTGAACTAACCTGTTTATTTCCAGGACTACCTACTTGAGGATGTTCTTGGAACCAATCATCTAGGCCGAAGTATAAGTGATGATATAACGCTGCTCATCGGATTATATACTACAGCTTCGAGGGCGTTCGTTGGCTTCCTGCGTGACAATATAATTCCTAACATTTGGTTTATTTTAAACAATAGATACTCACATGGATTATTACCACCAAAATTACATACAATATTTATATTAATTTATGATATAAAAGCATATTTTAGATTTAGTCTTTAACTTAGAAAAGGTTCTGGCGCAAACGCAATAAATATTCGTGAGCTTGGTGAAATGTCACTTTACATACCAACAAGTATATTTTGAAGTTCTATAGTTTATGATACAACATATTGTTCTTGAATCTTTGAATATACAAGAGATTTGAGTAACTAATGATTTACATCTCTTTTATAGGACAAAATACTAAAACTGCTCTAATTGCTGAGTTACGGGTTATAACGGAACTTGTAAACTTTTTAAAATAATGCTTGTTTCAATAATACTATGAAATGACCAAATAAAATTTTTATATAATTCGGTTCCGGGGGTAACATAGATGACAATAAGTTATACAATTCAAACGTGCGTCATACAAGGCGCAATGACATCACAGGTGACATACGTAGTATAATATAGTGTTCTAGTTCAGCAAAATAAGAAATTACAGCTCAAGAGTTATATATATATATATATATATATATATATATATATATATATATATATTAAGCTATGTAGAAAAACATGTGTAGTTAGTTATTTATACAGGTTATGTAGTGCCGGATGTAGGGAAGAGGGCAAAAGGGAGCAAGCGCCCCGGGCGGCACGTTCATGGGGCGGCAAACGCCTAAAAATAGAACATAAAAGTTCCCAAAAACGGAAGTAAAATCGCATATTAACTTGAAATTTTCCTAAACGTGTTCATAATTTCAATGATGGCGCGCTAAAACATTTTTTTTATGTTATTCCATACAACCTATCTTCATGTCTAAATTTTAAAACCGCGATTCAAGTCAGCTAGGCAGGTCTACTTGCCTTATTGGAGTTAGTAATAGCGATGCCCTGGAGTTAGTAATACGACAGACTCCAGAGAAGATAACAAAAGTACACTACGTGATGCGAGATAGTGGTGTGGCCGTTGCGTCGGCCGGTCGTGTTATTTGGCTAAAAAACGATGTCTCCCCCCCATATGAAAATTTCTAGATCCGGCACTGAGGTTGTGTTCTCTCTGTAATACAAATGTATCCTTCAGTTGTCTTGAACAGCGTCCAATTAGTTAATTTTTTTCATATATTACCTTAGCTATGCGTTCTTCAACAGCTAGAATGTTCCAGATTGCCAAGTCGCGAACGTTCCATTCTGTTGGTAATCGTCCCGACGGATGTCACTGGTGGAAATCATGAATCAACATGAAACTTCCACAGTATATTGATGACGTCTTGTAATGAACACTTATGTAGGTAGCACTTCGTTTCGAAACTTAGGGTAACACTAGTTACAGGACTTCAAAGTTTATGAAATTTTGTTCTGAACGCCTACATGGTAGGCAGCAATTCGTACATGCGTGAAAGGTATGTATTATCCATTTTCTTTCATATAAAAGGTTGCGATAAAGACAATTTGTATGTTAAAGTTATTGAAGAAGTTGACTTGTTAATTAATTGCACTGATCCCTACCACATGCGAATATTTTATAAATACAAAGTCACCCAACGGAAACTTAACCGATTTATTTCCAGAATGCCTCTTTTAATTGCAAGGGTAATGTAAAACAATTACGGTAAATTATTGCATGCTTCCCCATTTTTTGCTGTCTAGCAGCAAAAAGCGAAATTTTCTTAAGTAACAAAGTGGGTCAAGTGAATGGTTCTGTGATTCTACGATCTCGTATTTACGATAAACATGTGATCGTTTACTAGCTTCTTTGAAAACTTTCCAAGAAATTGAGTGTGAAACTCTCAAATATTATAGTCTAAACTGAAACTTGGTAGGTGAGGTAATATTTTACACTGTATTTAACATTATGAGCGCTCCTACTTCTTTAGTTAAGGTAACACCCCGATATTCTTCTGGTGAATTTGATAGAAGTTTTGGAAAGCTTCAGCGGTAGTGGGTCCGAACCCGAGTGTTTCCCCTTCCCAACGTGCACGCGAAATACAACCCCATGTCGACCTAGACAACAGAGTATGAGACAAAATATATTTAAATTTATCACTCTGACGTTTCCAGAAGTTGTTTTCTACTTATGCTGGCAGTTGAGGCTCCTATTGTAAAATATTACCTCACATACCAAGTTTTAGAGTATAATATTTATGAGTTCAACGCACAATTTCTCTCAAAGTTTTTTAAGAAACTAGTAAACGATTACATGTTTTTGAAAATATAATCGAAAGACCATGATATGCCACTTAACCCATGTTGTCATTTAAGAAAATTTAGCTTTTTCCTACTAGACCGCAAAAACGGAGAAGGATGCAATATGTTACCACAATTATACAATTAAAAGTAATGTTTGACGGGTTTCTTACTGGAAATCAATCGGTTGTGAAATAAATGGGATGGAAAGTTTCAGTTGGGTGACCCTGTATTTATATAATATTCGCATTTGGCAGAGATCAGTGCAATTATTTAACACATCAACTTCATCAATAACTTCAATTTATCATACCAATTATCTTCAGCTCAACCTTCCACACAATTTCCGAGTATAAGTAAGGAGTGTTGCCTACGCTGTAGGCATTCAGATCAAAATTTCAGAGACTTTGAAGTCCTGTAACTTGTGTTCCGCTAAGTCCTGAAATGTAGTACTACAGAAGTGTTCATTTCAACGCATGATCAAATGCACAGGTGGAAGTTTCATATTGATTTACGATTTCAACAGCAGACAGTTCTCTTGTTAGCCCGCATTTACACTGTAAAGAATTCTCTTATCTGTTGGGATTGTAAAAGTAGAGCAAATCTTGATCAGGGTGAACTAAGGCCAAAGCAGCGACTTTTCCAGCCTGACGTCTATAGCTACATGAGAAACATAAAATATCTGGACCAACAGTCATCTAAACTGCATGTCTAAAAACACGGTGAACAAACAAAGATTATTTTCTAATTTGCTGGATTAGTAAGAAGATGAGAGACTGAGATAATGCTTAGTTACTTTGCGTTCTTGCAACTCGTTCACTTTCTTATTTCTTATCAAGAATCTAATACATCTGATATTGTCTCAAGCAAATGGCTGTACAAAGCACTACTTTACACCCCCCTGACATGTCACCGTGAGGAACGGATACCACTTTCAATTCGATCCATACCCGCTGAAGCATCGCTGTCAGTTGGTGCACATTTTACGGGGTATAGGGAGCACATTTCAATGTCTGTTGCGACATTTTGCATGGACGTTCGATGGAGGGTTACAGCCCGTTGACTTTGGAGGCCAAGCTAGTGTCGATAATTCAATCTGGTGTTCCTCCAATCACTTAGGAACGATCGGAGTCCGATGACAGTGCTTTATCCTGTGTACGTGTCGCTTTCCCTGTAAATTCTTTGAGTTATGTTTGTTTCTTTTTTGTTTGCTCTCATGACTTCTTTCAACATTAAAGCTTTCATTTGAATACTATGAATGGTTTCAGTGTCAAACTATTTACTTGAATTTAGTTTTAGGAAAATATTCAGAAAATTTCAAAAAATCGAAGTTTAACGGCACTTTTTCCATACTTCTCGATTTTGATTATGGTGTCGCTATAAAGCTATACTCAATTTACTGTCATGACAAGATCACCGTCAGGAATCATCAAGAACCAAAGATGTTCAACATAGTCTACGGTTAAATTTTTAACGTATTCTAATAGTAACTTAACAGTCAACAAAACTAATAGATCCGATGTTTCCCGAGTTTTGATTTTGGATATGCTGTTTCTCAAGAAAGATCTATTCATTTATGTCGAATTACAGGTAATAGTTGAAAATTCGGTAATACTAATGGAAAGTTACTTGTAAATGATGATATCCTAATCTTTCTGATCATAATTTTAATATTTCTATAAGTTTAGTTTTCTAGGAAGGTATATAAAATCCAGACAATAAACAATCATACATGACAATATTCTGATATTCGATCATTTCTTATAAAGATTCAACACTTCTACTACTCTGAAGCTCCTATTTATAATCTAAAGAGTCATCTAAAGAATATAATGTTCCTCTCTGTAAAGTACATATTTATCCAGATAAAGCAGACCTATCTGAAATATAAAATCATGAACTTCATATCTAAATATGTAGATAAAAATTTGTAGATCTAATGGTACAAAACTTATTTTTATATTGTATGCTTCATTTTTAACTGTTGCCTGAGATACAAAGGCAGAGATATTTTAAAAGATGTTCCATTCTCATAAGAAGTAGTGGCGTAACTATTGTTTATGAAATAATCTATTTCATTTCGCTACAACCACATTTTCTTTAAACAAAATTTATCGAATCCAAACCTAAGATTAGGTTAATCAATTCAATCGACTCTTTACCTGTATACGTCAAATTAAATTTGATTGACTAGCACTTCGGTTCATATATATTTCAAAATATACAACTATGATCAAAAAATTAATAGGCTTCACAATCAAAATGTCTGGGAGACCTCTTCCCTTGTGATCTTACTTCCAGCCCCTTATTATTATCGTTTGGTCTTTCTTGACTCGGTCCCTTCTGAACTTTCCACCAAGTGTAATTTTGCGCATTCGTATTCGAATAGACTGATCTATTTCTTGTCAGTTGATGTAAACGAATTCTTCTTGTTCTATTATTATATTCAACTTCCAATTATTATTATATCTCCTAGAGTTCTTGTTACTGTGGCTTGAACACTGTGGCACAGTATTTTATTGCATCTATTAGATACCTATACAATTTCTCCTACTGGTTGGTTTCCTGTTTCCGGATTTGAATTTATTTAAGACCTTTAGGCAACTTTGGCTCAGACCATCCGGTTTTTGAGTAACGGATAAGTATAACATTTTGGAGAGTGTTGTAGGAGTATATAAGAAGATAAGATGCGCTGGCTATTTGTTTCCTAAACTGGGAGATAGTGCAAATCTAACAGTAGCAGTCTTTTTTTTTTTTGGCTACTTCAAACCAATAAGACTTGGGATTTTCTCTAGTTATTCGTTTGAAGATTTGTTTGACATATTGAGTTGCTCGTTCGGTCAAACCATGCTCTTCGGGTGCCACAGAGGAAAATGTCTCAAGTTGATGTTATTACTGATGCACCATTTATGGAATTCTTAACTCGAGAAAGGAGGGCTATTACCACTAGCCATACATTCTGGGAATCCTGTTTAACAATATCTTCAAGGTGTTTAATTGTTTCTCGAGTCACAGTACCTTGGACGGGTTTTACTTCCAGCTATTTCATATAACTGTCTATTAACAATAAAAAAAAATTACCTACAAAATAAAAAGAAGTCGATATGTACTCTGAATATTGGTCTCTGAGTTTTCTTCCATTGTGGAAAACGTATTTTTGTGTCGACTTTACGACCTCTTGACAGGGTGCACATTGTTGTAAATAAGTGTCCAGCTCAATCTCTGCTGTAGGCCACCAACTACCAATAACAAGCTCTTAAAATAGCTTTAAGATGGATATGCAAAAATACGAAATCTGGTAGGTATTATCAACCTTTTACCGATAAATAAACACCAATGTTATATTGTTAATTAAAGTTCTTCTATAAAATTATGGTAATGATTTCGGCCAACCATCTTTTATCCAACTGTTTATTTATTTTAAGCCTCGTATATCTTCTAAGCTTATCTGGGTAATTTCATGAACTCTATTTAAGTCATTATTAATATTCAATACATATTGTCTGATTGTTCACTGTCTTCCGAGTTTTTTCCGATGGTAACCGAGACAAACAATCGGCTACCTGTACTTACATATTATACTGAATGTTATAACCATAGCCAGATAAAAATAAAGTCATCTAAGCAGCCTTGAATGTTCTGAGGAAATCATTCTACGTTCGGAACTGTTTTACGTTCTCCAAATACTAACTTTATAAATAATAAATCTGTGTACAACGTAAATTTTCTACCAAAGAGATGTAATTTTCGTATTCCAAACACTAACGCTAGAGTTTCCTTTTCAAAATGACAGCAATTTAATTCTGCTGATAATAACGAGAGAAGAACAAGCTACTGTTTTTAATTTTCCTTCTATAGTCTTATTACATAATTGTACTCCGAGGCTATAAGGACTAGCCGTTATTACAATAATCTCTTCTTCGATATTAAAGACATTTAATTTAATTACTTAACAATTACTTATTGGTCTTAATTTCTTCAAATTGCTGTTGATGTGGGTCACCCCAATGCCATCTAACATTTTTTTGGTAAAAGTTCATGCAAGTGATGAAGCTTAACAGTCATATTGGGGACTTATTTGTTAAAGAATGTAACTATCCCTAGAAAAGACTTAAGTTGGGTGGTATTAGTTGTGGCTTTAAATTCTTGTATAGCTATTTTGTTTGCCAATAGGTTTGTACCCATCTTCTGATAAAGTAAATCCTCAGTATTCCACTTTGAAGCAAAAAACAGACATTGATCTATCTTTACTTATTTAGTTCTCGAAATGTGTTTAAAACTTCACAGGTACGTTCATAGCACTTGTTTTCCCTTCCCACTTACTATAACATCATCTAGATTCGCTTGTGCGTTTGAAAATGAAGCTTAAGCTGTACATCAATTTTTGAAAGATGAATGGTGAACATGTCAATCCAAGAACAAGTCTCCGGTGCCGAAATAAACCGTAATAGTGTTTATCTATTTCATCTCATTACACTCGGGAGAGGCACATTGAGGAAAATATTACGCACTCTCTACATATTCTTCATAATTTTACGTGACGAATTAATTTCTAAATTTCCATTGTTTACGACTGACAGTTTTGTTTCTTCATATTTCTAAGGGGCGGGGTTATGTGAATAGGTGTACATATGTCAAGACACACTTACTCGCCTGTTACTGGAGGGTTTTTAATAAGTTAATGTCTCAATGCAATCAGGAATTTTGTATAACATTAATTCTTACGCTTCTCATTATAAAATGTGTATTTCGAAAAACAAAATTATCCTAAACCAGAGTATTCTTAGTGGTAAACTTAAAAAAGTCGGACAAAAATACAGGATTTTATTCGAGGTTTCTAAAGTTTTGCTCCAACGAAGATTGTTTGTGTTTCAATTTCCTCCTGTAAGCTAATGTTCAACCAGTGACTCAAGATTTTTTAAAACACTGTGTAACTTTTAGTTGCTGACACTGCTAAATTAAAGAAGTCAGAGCAAATGCATAAGCAAACATGCAAACATGTTGCAGCCATGAATATCGATGTACCTTTATCTGTTTCGCTAGTCAAAGCTGCATCCATCCGCTGTGGAAATTTATGGTTGATGGTCAAAAGGTCAACCTACCGCTTCGTTCGTTAAAAAAATAATCTTTCTTGTCTTCATCAAGTTCTTTCCTTGTGCTAACCTCTTCCCTTCTGCCTCTCGTGCACAGGTCTCGGTTGTACTTACTTCCTTCTAACAGGTTGATTAGTTCATCATTTTCAAGACGTTTCTTCATTCAGTAGATTTAGTTAGGTCTCTACTCTTCGCTCACCTCCACTTTTTCAATTTTTAAAATATTTGGAAGGTTCAACTTCAGTTTTGGTAAAATTCAGAGTAGTAGCCTAGTTACAGACTGCTGTGATATAAAAAGTAAGAAATGGTTTAAATAACTTACATTTAGCTGAGATATTCAACTGTTCAGCCTGTGACGCAAATCCCTAGCCAATGAGGATCTAAAGACCATAGCCCTTCTAAACATTCCTCAACCGCCTTCAATAATTTTTATAGCAAATAAGAGTTCAAAATAAATTTTAATTTTAGAATTTGACAGTCCTGAATTTGGGGAAGAATAAATACAATTTTAATTCAATTCAATGTGACCATCTGTTAATCGTGAGAATATTTTAATGTTTTAATTTCTATGAGAACTGGTATAGAGTATCGTTAATCCAGAGCGTCGAAAATCCGGGTCAACCAGAAAAATAATATGTTTTTAACCGAGTGAGAATCACGAACGTGGTTCTAACTAGGGATGGCAATCCGCTCGGCTCGAGCGGTGAGTCTAACGTTCGAGTCGAGTCGTCGCTCGAGCTCGACTCACTATAACCGAGTCGCAGGGTGAGTCTCTCTGAGCAGCGACTCGGCTCGACTCGAGCACATAGTCAGCGCCGACTCGACTCGACTCGAGCACATAGTGAGTTCCGACCCGACTCGACTCGAGCACCTACTGAGCGCCGACTCGACTCGACTCGAGCACATAGTGAGCGCCGACTCGACTCGACTCGAGCACCTACTGAGCGCCGACTCGAGCTCATAGTGAGCGCCGACTCGACTCGACTCGACTCGAGTAGGTACTGAGCACCGACTCGACTCGATTCGAGTCTGACCGAGTCCTGGCTCGAGTCGAGCGAGTCGTTGACATCGAGATAACTCGAAAAAAACTTTTTAAAGACATTCTTTTCTTAATCAATTCGTACTAAAATGTAAAAAAGAAATAATATTAATAATTTTGTTTATGCATGACTAGAAAGAAAAGAATGGGGCGCGTCATTTCAAGAATTTATGAAGTGATTGTATATGAGAGAGCGCTTCATGCTTTTCTTTTAGGCTTGCATAAACATTATTTTCTTTTTTAGTACGAATTGATTAAGAAAAGAATGTCTTTAAGAAGTGTTTTATTATTTTGTTATGTTCATTTAGTTTCACTAGTTGCTGTTTCTTCCCTACTAACTTTAGAAACAATGATGGTAGAAAGCATGATAGTCAATGTGAAGTTAATTTATTGATCTCCTTGGCAAAGTAATTTGTTCTAAGTGTTCTCGAACAACTGAACAAGTAGAAACCAAGATAGACGTGTATAAATTATGAGGTAAGATAACTTTGCATTACTATGACATCGTCCACTGACTACTTTTCAGACGATTATGTCAATCCGCTCTGCTCGAGCGGCGAGTCAAACGCTCGAGTCGAGTCTTCGCTCGAACTCGACTCACTGTAACCGAGTCCCAAGGTGAGTCTCTCTGAGCAGCGACTCGGCTCGACTCGAGCACATAGTCAGCGCCGACTCGGCTCGACTCGAGCGTATAGTGAGTTCCAACTCAACTCGACTCGAGCAGTTCTGAGTACCGACTCGACTCGAGCAATTCTGAGCACCGACTCGACTCGACTCGAGTCTGACCGAGTCGCGACTCGAGTCGAGCGAGTCGTTGACATCCCTAGTTCTAACGAGTCAATGTGTTCGTTTTTATTTCTGTTTTATATTTGTTTAATATAAAATACAGGTCTGTGGGCATATATATTTTGTAGCTTCGTATTTGTGTAGTTTCTCGTTTTTCAGTTATTCAATTAAATAATACTGTACCTATATTTTTATATCGAACATTTTCTAAACTGTATCGATTAGGGTCTTATAAGATTTCAAAATCCGGATGAGTCAACTCCTATAGGTCCAAATCATCAACCTTCTACTGCGGCCTGAACCTGAGATGCCTAAAGGCCATAAATAAAATTCAATTACCATGTAGGTAGGTTCCATTCTTAGGATGTTGTCTTTATGCGATGGAAGTCAATGGTAAACCACCGTCGGCTCACCTTGTTCAAGGTTCTTTGGGTCATATACTAGACTTTCTGCAGAACACCCATCATCATCGTCATCACTAAATGAGAAGCTTTCAAATTTGAAAAGTGAGCAAGTTATTATTGTGTTAACTGAATAAGTCGTCCGCCCACTGAATTAATTCTCTTTTATGCGTGTGCGCGTGCATGCGTTCTTCACAAAAAAAAAGTTGTATTCATACCGACAGCGAAGAAAAAAAATAGGTAATTGTCTGAGTGTGTTCGTGTATGTGTGTGTGTGTCTAGCTTTCGATAAACGACATCAGATACAATCGTCGAAAATGAGAAAACAAAGAAAATACATCGTTAAAAACAAGAGATAAAGGAAAAAGGACAAGAGGAAACTCTTGTAATAAAACCCCAAACTTTAACTCAAAGTTCCAAATATCTGATAAAGAAAGAAAGACAACACGGGACAAAGAATTTTTGCAGTTTTAATATGACATCGTATATTAGCAAGCAGATAATAATCATGTCAATCGTTTTGTGGCGTTGTGTCATTTCCTCTGTTACTTCAAAAGAACATAAAAAGATTCTATGTTTTTAACCAGCAAACTAACCTTCAAAATTCATCGTAGGTCTTCAGGAAATTTGTAGTAGTTTCTGACACTGCCCATAAAGATATGAGATAGATAGATACGCTATGTGCTTGTCGTTTGATGCTTTCATTTTGTTTTGGGCGATAGTCTTGTCTTTCTCCCTTTTTCTTCTTTGGTTTCGAGGCTAAAAATTAAGTCAATGGCGTTATGGGTGGGAGTCATCCATCTTTTGTCCTGTTCTGGAGGTCTTCATTAAGAACTCGCTCAAATACGGCAAATGCTTCATTATAGTTGTAGTACTGCTACAAATTATTATGCCTGTGGTCCTTTTTTTGTAAAGGAGATTGTTTAAAATTCTTTACTTTATTGGGAATTTGTCAATTATCCTTTCATTTATTTCTTACATTAGGTTTCATTAAGTTTTCAAAAGCGACCTTCTATAAGAACCGCCGTGACAATTTAATGTTTGAAGGTAACGTTCATAATATTAAATAGAAGTATAGATGGGATGAGGAGTAAACTACAGCATTCTTTTGTTTTTGTAAGAAATGTCGGCTTTCATTCTAAAAACATGTCAATTAACCAGTTGCTCTATTTGTCACTTGCTTGTGTGTTTGAAGGCAACTAAGGGAGGTGAACCAAAGATCCACTTAGGTTTGATCTTTCATAATGACCTTGTATTAAGACATAGAAATTTGAAATTTTGAGCAATTATACCTGAATCATTCTACTTCAGAATTTGATTTAAAAAAAAGTACAATGGCTTTACAATTACACAACATTTTTTGAAACTTTGTATTGTTACGAAAAGTGGTCCAACTGTCTCAAAAGTGGTCCATGCTTTGTACCAAATGTGGTCCATCTTGTGTAGGGTAACCATATGTCCGTATTTGAAAGACTCTGTCCGTATCCGTTCCGTATTTTTTTAAAAATTAAATATCCATACTCTTCACTTAATCAGTTGTTGACTTAATAATTAACAGTATTTGAAACTCATATATTTCCACAAATACGAGTATATATCAAACCATTTATAAAGACTTTTGCGTTGAACACAATTTAATGCAAATTGTTTCTACAGCATTAAAATATTACTATCGCCTAGTAGGCTATTTGTTGTTGTCTAGCAATGTTCCTACAGAGTTTGCTATTGCCTACCAATGATTTAGCTTTAGAAATGCATTGAAACGTAATGACCAGAAGATCCTCGGGCCTTGGCTATAGAGAAGATGCAAATGTGAACAATTAGTATTAACAGTGTATTTTATGTTGGTGTCCCAAGTATTTGTTTGGAGTTCCATTCTATTTAGATAATAAATGGCCTTTAAACTAATTTGTCCATATTTAATCCGCAAATATTCTGGTAAACCTACTCTAGTGAAGCTACAGATTGTTCAACATAACAGCGAATGCTTGAAAAAAAAATAAAAGTTCTAAGAAGAAGCAAGTAAGGTATTTTAACATATGAAAACCTCGGGGAAGAATGGTAAGCGCCATAAGACAATTTCCACAGTATATTGAAAATAAAATACAATTGTGTCTAAATCTTGAAACCTCGATCGCAAACTTTTAATTTTTCAGATATACAGGCAGTTGTTGGATACAAACAGCAAAACGTTTGGGCTCGAAGTTTCAAGATTTAGACACAATTGTATTTTATTTTCAATATATAGTGGAAATTTTCTTAAGGCTCTTTTGTTACCCCGAGGTGTTCATATATGTTTAAATTTAACAACAGTCTTTAAATGTAGGCATAGGTGTTGAATACTTTCAATACTGAATGCTGAGTACATTCATACATTAGAACATCGAATACAACTTCCATGAACACATAAAATATATTTATGTCTAAAATATTGTAAAAGTATTTAAATACTGAATACTTTCAGCCTTAATCCCTTTAAATCCTGTATATGGTACTTTACATTATAAAGAAAACCTTAATAACAAGCATGACAAAATGGGCATACGAAATTAGGAATTTTACCTTCCCTGGTGAGTCTTTCGCAGTGCTCGTGTACATACCGCTATCATTGGTTGTAATGTCTCATGCCACATGGCAGTATCAAATTTCTTGGGCAGCTCGTTCTAAAAGTGGGCCACATGGATAACCTTGGGTTCGTTTTCGAAAATCACATTTTGAACCACATTTTTTACTTTTCACATGAAAAAATAAACGAAAATAGTAGAATCTTTCTACGTATTCTGAGAGAAAAAGAACCGGAATTTTATAAAATATGTAGCATCATAATATTTTATATGAAAATTTAAAATAATTATTGAACAATTTATAATTACCTTGAAATAAAAAGTCGTGCTTCGCGTAACTGTTATGCAATTCAATGGCTTGTCACAAGGTGCCAATCGGCTCTAGGCGCTTTGTTTTCCGTATTCTACACTAGATTACAGTACCGTTTAAGGAACACATAGCACCTAGTGTTTTAAAAACTCAACTAATACAAAAAGAAAAAAAATCAAGTGTCCCACTTTGAGTACGTGGACTATCATTGGCTCACCTACTTTAAAATGATCTTTGTTTAATGTAGTGTGTGTATTCTAACGACATTGCAAAACTCTTGACGGAAAGAAAGTCTTCGGATGACGAAAGTTCACAGATTTTACAGGAAAAAGCGAATAGAGAAAGAGTCTTAATGAACATAGAGTCGGAAAAGTTTTATTTTTAAGAATCGGTCATGATGGTGGAAACTTTGTTAATTTCAGGTTAAGTTTGAGACTAAAGAGATAAACATAAGAAAGTCAACATTTAGTTTAAATTGTCGGGAATTTCACATATAATTTTTATAATCATTACTATTCTTCCGAAACTGGCAGGTTTTTAATGTTATGTTAAGCTCTATTTATTCGTCCCGATCTTGTTCTTTCTTTTCCAGTACGATTTATCTTCCTTAATGAACTGTCTACGTTGATTAAGTTGGTATATATTATAGTAAAGTTTATCCCACAATGAAATCTACATAAATGATTATATGAGATGGTTTCTCTAAAGAAATATCTGTATCTTTATTATTGTAGATTTAGGTGGTATTCTATATTTCATTTTTACATCAAGATTCTTCAAAAAATATTCTGTTTTACTTTAATTACATCTAATAACATTGATAATTTCTTAATATCGATTAAAGTAATATCACCAAATATACATGAAGTAGCAATAGTAATATATATGAAGTCATATTAAAACATAACATCTTGTAAACTGTTTACTTCGATACAGAGTCAAAACAAAACAGCAACACTTCAGTGTGCTAAAACATGAATATTAAGGCTCCTCGCTAGTCCCTTCCCCACTTTTTTTAAACATTTTTAAAAATATTTCAAAATCTAGTAGTATTATTAAAATTTTAAGAAGATACATCTCTAGCACTTACAAATTACTATGAAATACAATGGACAGCGCTCTCCAGATCTTGTTCATTGATGAGTGATACGTTGTTAATTAAATAATAACGTCATAATCTTTGACAACGAATCACTCATCAATGGACAAGATCTCGAGGTCGCTGTCCATTGCATTTTATAGTAATTTGTAAGTACTAGAGAGTATCTTCTTAAAATTTTGATAATGCTACTAGATTTTGAAATATTTTGACAATAGTTAAAAAGTGGGGGAGGGACTAGCGAGGAGCCTTAATTGTCACCAACTAAACCTATAATTCCATAACACAATACTTAATACTGTCAAGGAGTTTAATTCTTCTTTCTCTTCCTCTTTTCCATCAACTATACCTTTTATTGTATCCTTTAGTATACAATATATGCAGAGACGTACTGGCTCCAAAAAGTTTAGGACGAAATCTTCCTGGAAGGGGCCTACGGCATTTTCCTAGATGTAAAGTAAGTTAGAATTAATATGGGTGCTTCTATCATTTTTAATTAGTTGGGTCTATGTCAGGTAGACTACAGCCACGGAAATTTCATGAATATTTTGCAAGTAAAAAAAAAGACTATTATAATATCACTTGTTCAGTTCTTAACGAATTGAAATTTTGAATGAAAATGACAATAAAAATACATTTTATTATTACGAAAAGTATGTGTTATGAACTTATGACTGACCAGTTTTTGTAATGTTTCACCAAGGATGAGAACATTGCAGAATACTCTATTACTATTATTATTATTATCCGCAAACACGCTCTCATTTCAAAGACCGGAAAACCCACAAGGGCGAGGGGAACTTCTTATCACCGGCAGTGTGCGAAATAAACTTTTAACCAGAGGGAGGGGATAAAACATATTGCACGGATTTCAACACGCAACCTATAATTAATAATTCACAGCCATATTCAATCCACAACTGGATGAGGCCTCTCCTGGAGGGAGGAGTTGATCTACTCCTCCCAGACTGACCAGATGTGTTGGGAAAGGAGAGCCAAAGCTCTCAACTGTGATCGCCAATGTCTTTTATTCACAGTAGCTCCCCAGTTGCATCACAACGCTCCAGACCCTCTCGCTTGGGGAAAAATTCCTTGGTTATTAAATCAAAGCAATCAAACTAAATCATCCATCAACAACCAACTTCATAAACACCACAAAAAAAGGCTTCCAAATAGGCTTCTTAGCTGCTAGTAAAAGTTTATATAACCTTGTCACTTGCATGAAAATAGTTTTAACTTCTGCCAAATAAAACTGATCTGATTTTCTGTCTAATCTTTATCGAGACGTCTTCCAGGGAAGAGAAATTCGTCCCTGGCAGGGACGAAAAATAAATCTGTCAGGATGGGAAACTTATTTGCCAGGGGAGGGGGGAATCCCCCCCCCCCCCCCCCGCTAATTCGCACACTGATTACCGGTATTAAAGAATTAGGTGTTTTAAAGATAAATAAGTAGCCTATATGCAAGTTAAAAGCACAGATTTTTCTTTACATTACTTAAAGGAAGTTAGTGAAATAATGAATCAAAGCCCTCCCCCTCCCCGCCTCTAACCAAGGGTCGCGAAAACCGATGACCCGGCTGGAAGCAGACTGATTGTTTGAAACTCGCATTGCTAATATTGTTTGTAAATACTCTGTTATCCTACGTTGAGCCCACTATAAGTATATAGCACAACAGTGAATTGAGTTGAAAGTAATGGGGCTATAAAAATCATATATAAAAAAGTAAAATTTATTACATTTTAGTATAGGTCTATAATTATTTTTCCTCTTTCTGGATGAGTAAAATAATGACCATTCGTTTGACTTTGGTTTTCTGCACGTTTGGAGGGGGGGGGGATTTTTCATTGCTTCAGGGGCCCAGGGGGAAAATCTCCCTATTCCCTCTGGCCAGTACTTCCCTCAATCTATGAGTAACAAATGTCCTAACCAGTTTATTTGTGTACTCTTTATTGCCTCCAGTATAGTTCGTCTCCCGCCCTCTCTCTTCATCGTTTCCTTATTAGACACTCATCTTCCTTGGTCAGTTAACTTTTTCCTATTCTTCCCCATGCTACATTTGCTGTTTCTAATTTCCTTTTCCTTCTTGTAGAGTCCACGTTTCCTATCCATATAACAACACAATATTCCATATAACATATTTAATCGGTCATTTCCTCAACTCTTTGTTCAGCGGTTCCTTGAAGAGATCTTGGTGATCGCCTCTTCCACCATTACAAATAATTTCATCATTACTAAACTTAATAGAAATAGTCTAAAATAATACCTTAAAGCATACGGTATGATGGACTGCATAGGAAACATTCGGTTTGTCCTATGAACCAAATGCCTGTTAAATATTTAGTAAACATACACTGCTCGCCAATAAAAATGCAACACCAAGAAGGAGAGATCGGATCAATGCAAAATTTGCAGAATATGTAGAGCATGGAAAGACAAACAAATGATTAGCTCGACAGCTCCGTACCAGTCATTTAATGACCCATACCAGTCATTTAATGTGCCCTTGCTGTATTGTAACCTTGTACATCAACCAACGAATAAAGCGTGTGACATTATAATGTAAATGTTCACACAACATAGCATACTTAGGATACTTTATTTTAAACTCCCAATTAGAATCCTGCAAACCCAGGCCCGCAACATCCCGGCTGGTCCTTGCAGACCACTATTATTAAAATAAACTTACTACTATTAAAATAAAGGAAAACTATTTTCTAAGATGATACCCGGCCGATGTTTTCTGTTAGTTAATTGGCCTAAACGCCCGGGAAACTGAGCAAAAAAGAAAAAAGAAAGAAAGAACTAAACGGGGTAGTTGTCTGCACGGGCCGAACCTCGTATGTTAATTATTCCTCCTACTCATTAATGACGTTGACGATTACATCCCATCCCATCCCAGGCATACTCCAAGAGAGAGAGAGAGAGAGAGAGAGAGATCGGAAAGCTAACCGAGGCAGGCGCATGTTAAGTCATACGATCTACATGTGGAGGTGCTCTATTCTGCTAGAATAACACATCTCGCAGGAAAACTGTACTGACTCCTTGTTTCTCTACCAAACACGTGTTGCAATACTTCTCATCGAACACGTAGCCAACTACCACTCATCGTCCAGACCGAAACGGCTTTTATTACTGAAGACAAGTTTCCATTCTAGTCTCCAATCACCGTATGTTTGGCACCATTGCAGGGTGAGAACCTTGAGACAAAAGCGACAAAGAAACGAATGTACGTACTCTTCCTTCTAGGTGACTATTGCGGATTGTTGGAATTTATGCTGCTAGGTACGGCAAGGACTCTTATATGTTCGCTGTGACCGTTCGGTCTATTAAAGTCATCCTTCGGCCTATTCACATGCTTGTTAGGGATATCTGGAGCTGAGTCTATGCTTCTGTACATTTTTCTTTTGCGATTGTCGCCAATATCTCTGTATTATAGACACCTCCCATCCCATCATTTCAGAATGACGATCCTTTCCGTCGATGGTTCATTATGGGGTCCCATTCAAACTTTGATAACTTTATCCATCTTCCCGACATGCTAGACAACTCCGAGCGTAGTGAACAACTCGTGGACGCACTCATAATTGATTCCGTATTGTATAGAGCACTGATACCACATTAACATGTACAACTTCTGCTGCCATCAATTAATATAGAAAATATCTAACAGGAATTAATGTATGGTTACATTTTTCCCTCCTTAATTACAAGAGGAATTTTGAATCCTTCTGGAGTTAGTTCTGAGAATTGTATATTCTCAGAATTACTGAACAATTCAGTACTTTTCGCTCCTGCTTTCTGGTTTCAGAGCACTTCCTGTCTCGCAAATACATTTTCCGAACAAATGTCCAAGACGTTTTTACGTTGTTACTAGAGATTGCTGCGGGTGTCATTTAGCGAGTAGACACGCATTTGTCACATGACACTTGTCATACTACAAACACGGCAGCGGCGCGCGCGATTTGGTCATGCATTGTCGTATGACCATGTCTCACAGGTGTACGTAGCTATATATGTGGTAGACAGAAGCAGTTTGCGAAAAGAAGAAGAAGAAGAAAAAAACGAGAGAAAAATTAAACTTGCAAAAACAAGCAATTTCTCTTTCAGACAGACTACTGTCTTTCGTAATTGTCTTTCTTCATCATGTCCAAATGCAGTAACGAAGTAAACGGGCTCAAACATAGCAAGGCTGGAACACGCACATACATCTAGACAGAAGACGTTTTGCCTTTTCAGCAAAAAGGAAAAGAAAAATATTCATCTCGCCCTGCTATGTGTTCTTTGGCAATGCCAGAAGTCGTAATAAGCAATGCAGCGAGTTATTTGCTGGCACGCGAGCAAGTCATGTCCTGAGGGACTTACTTTTTTAGTCTTTCATTTTTATACAGAAAAGAAAAAAAAGAGAAAAATCTCATGCAAGAAGCAGAATTTCTGTTATTCTTTCTCAAGTATTATGCTGATAGATGATAGGGAAGAGGAGAGTTATGGAATGGATGCATGAGCAAGGAATTTCGGGCTTTCAGAGCGGATGAGAGAGGAAGATCAATCAAACAGAAATGCGATAGGAATTAAGATAAATTGGAACACTACAAGCGATATCAAGTGCTTTACAGATTCTTATAAAAACGGGGTTAAAAACCTTCAGTATAAAATTGACTCGCCTTTTTGAATCGAAGAGGTAATTATTTTGCAGGTTAGTTCTTTCCTTATTTGCATTAATTTGAATTTGGTGGTTGATAGCCTATATCTATTGTTAATATAAAAACAACTCAGGTTTGATTTCATAGAATTCTTTCCTTCATCATA
>JAGDQP010008801.1:33297-61583 GCA_022664845.1 Lepisma saccharinum | reverse complement strand
TATATATATACAGGGTGTAACGAAAGTCCCTTGTCATAGGCCAACTTGGTTATGAGTGCAGATACGAAAACATGTCAGAGGGAAAAGTGGCTGGAAATGATCGGTTTGCAATCTAAAGTAGTTGAATTTTCCAAATCGGACCAGCCGTTTGGGCTCCACACTGGTGGAGCGCCCAACGGGAACGAAAAATGCAACGAATAGGCGCGAATAATCATAGGCGCATTATGTCATGTAGTAATGAAACGGAAAGCAAGGAAGAAGTATGCCGGAGGGAAGGAACAAGAATACTACACATCTCGGTTGCAATCATTACCGTAGTGGGGTTCAGGGGCGGGTAGGGGTGATGAAATTTGTAACGCGTTAAAAGCTGAAAGTTGTAAATGACATGTGGGCCAAGCGTCACAGGTGCGTTTCGGACAACAAAAGATGAAAAAACGTTCCAATAAACATGGGTCCTACGCCGCCTCGTTTTCGAGATACAGGGTTGCAAACTTGGAATCCAAAATGGCCTCCTGACCAGTGGAATTGAAGACAAAGATGTGGACAAACGTCGGGACTTTATTCCTGACACCAAAACAAGCAATAAAGTCCTCTTGAGGTTGTCCAATTAAGGTGGTTGTAAGAGATACAGGGTTGCCAACGTGGAATCCACAATCGACGTCTGACGATTGGACTTAACGAGAAAGACGTAGAACCCTTCGGTAGGTGATCTCTGAGATCATAACAAGCAAGAAAGTCCTCTTGCATTGTGTTCGAATTCCTATGCGTGTAAGAAATACAGGTTTTCCAACTGTGTGAGGCATTATCGAGTGTCACCCCAAAATAATTTATGAAAAAGGCAGCAAATGACAAATGTACGCTGGTAACCTACGGGAGGGGGACACGTGACCAAGCACACATCAGCAGTGTCGCACAAGCAATTTTGCCACTCCAACACAAACGCATAGTTTGTAAACTGGATCGCATGAAAAGCTGTGGTATAAGTTGTGAATGAAATTGACTAGTATTCTGTCTTGTTTCTTTATGGAAGTAAGGTCTTAGGGCAATCCATAGACACATGAAGAATATTCTTTCGAGAAAATGAGTAAAGTCTAGTTCTGAAAAACATCTAACAGATGCTGGGCTGTGTAGCACAACCTAAATATACACTGTTTAAAAATATATGGACATTTTTTTGTATTTATGTCAAAATAATAATAATAATAATAATAACACACACATCCATCTGTCCCCTCTGAACCCTTTGTTCAAACTTTCGTCAAAGCTGATAACATAATCTGCACATGCTTCTCTTGAATAAATTGTCGAAGTATGGTGCCAGTCCATGATTAATCACATAAGAATACTTTGTCTGCGCATTTTAAATCCTGAAGCAATCAGACAGTCTGGAAACACAATACGAAATGTGTGTCTTAAATCTCACAGGCTCAACATTTTTACTGACTACACTCATCAAATATTGTCCCCTGACTTTTGGCACATTTCTTAAAAGTTTCCTGTACTATTTTAATTTTCATAACTTTTACTGACTTTCAAGGTTTCTGGCAACCATGAATACCTCTCTCAGTAGCCACTAAAATGTCGCATGTAAGAAAAAATACCACACGGGAGGTAAGGTGAGGGAAATAGCCAAAATTTAAGACGTTTCTATTATCCACCGAATCTTCGTAGCATTTACAACTACAGCAACAGAATTCTTATTTATTTTGTTCGCCTAATTCCTGTCTGCAATGCGACTAATGTGCATTTTCAAGCTAAAGTTAATAGTTGTCCTGTTATTTTTAGTTCTATACAGTTGTGTTTGCACTTCGTTTTCGTTCTTTCCTATAGATCTTTTACAAGTCTGAATTTAGAAAATGTTTTAGAACATTTCATAAGCTTTCAGAAAATGTATACTTTTACTTGTTTAGAATAGTGGCTGAGCTACAAAAGCTATGGTGGTGCCGCGCCCAACTTGATAATTTGGAGGCCTGCAACAGTTTCTGTTGGCAGCTTAGATTTTTATCTATAAAAAAACACTTTATACTAAAAACAGAAACCTGTCAAACTAATTTAACTTAAATTGTATTCTTCTACTGTGGGCCTACTTAGTGAGAAAAATCTTCATCATCATATTCAGCCATATTCTATCCAGTGCTGGAGAGGTCCTTCCACATATTTTTTTTTTTTTTTAAATATCATCTCGTTTCATTTAACAATCTTTCTTAAATTCAATATTTCTGAGAATTCGTTTTAGCATAATAATTACACTAGCAAGATTCTGAGTTCCAATACGTCAATGAGGTACCTAACAATGAACATAAATTATCTCTAGGTTAGTCTCACCCAGCGACCGTAGATTAGTTCAAAGAGCATACAAGAGATATTGGGTTCGATCCCAGCGGCCGACCAACCTGGATTTATCCTGTCACACTAGGCAAATGCTGCGATCGTACCTTCAAAGTAGCCCACGACATACTTCTCCCCGCATTCTGCATAACACAAATAATTCAGAAAAATAGCAGAAACAAAAGAAGCAAACAGAAAAAATAATCGACAACACGAAACTACAGAAATTACAATGAATCGTCATATTATTTGGAATATCTCTTTGTTCATATTCTGAAGAGCTCTGTGCAATGTTTCAACTTGGGATCTCAATGGGATCACTGTTGTCAAATTTATACTGTGCATGCATGAACTCGTTTTGGTTTGACATTTTAAAAATTCATCTAAAAAGTATATGATTAATTTGTTTTAAAAATGTAATGATTTATACGTATTTCAAAAAGCCCTGTGCAAAGTTTCAGCTTGGGATCTCAAAGGGACCACTGTTTTCAAAATTATGTAGTGCTTGGATGAACGCTTATTTGGCTCTTGTGAGAGTAAATTGGTGTTATGCTTGTTAAGTCAACAGGAATATAAAGAGCTTCAACGTTTAATATGAGTCTGTTTACATTTTCACACAGATATGTGATTCATAGCAGAATGAATGAAATTGCGATAACAACATAACAGTAGAAAATGTTGATATTGATATACTGTATAGTGTATACTATAGTGGATTTTCACTGACCGTTAGCACGAAATAGGAGAAAATTGGGAGAATTAATCCAGATTTCTACAATATCATCTATTTTTTCTTGTACTGACGATTGGAAACTGCCATTCTGAATTAACTATGGATAAAAGAATAGTTAAATTTTGAAAAATAAAGCGAATTAGAATAAAAAATAATAATATATAAATATCAAAGAGGTAGAAGATATTCCGGACAAATACTAAAGTACTCTTTACGGTAACATAAATTTGAGAAATTAACAGAAAAACTGACAACCCGGATCTCCCAGTTGCTGGTTGAGTATGCTATTCATTAAATCACCAATTCATGGCTAATTCTTTGTATATATAGAATGATCCTCAGGTCTCGAAAACCTGCCTGATCCTCACTGTTGTTTATGAGCCTCAGGCACTTCACTACTGTCGGAGATTTTTGATTGAGGAATCTTCCGCAATAGTGCACTGAGAAGGATAAGATGCTATTGAATTTGCTTCACAACAAAACCGTGTGTATGCTAAATGTTGTAAATAACAAAAAACGCCATTTTCTTTGAGAAAAAGATAAAAGTAACCTGAGCGGGAATCGAACCCGTCCTCCTGGCCAACGATCCGACGCTCTACTGCCTTCGCAAATACGGCAACTGCCAGCGAACGCATTAGAAAAGTTGTTTATCCTTCATCACGTACTTGAGCACAAGGCTAACCGATGACACTGTGGCTGAGTAACGTTAGTTCTGTGTTTATTTACCATGCCGCACCCCCTCCCCTTAAAGAGCCACGCAACAATCGTGATTAAGCATGGGTACACACACACATATACATGCATGCTCAATCATAATTTCATTCCTTAACCTCCGAATCACTAAAGTAACTCATATTACACGCTGAAGTCCGTTTTATTATTGTTGATCTGACTAGCTTCTCACGAGAGCCAAAAAAGCGTGCATGTATGCAGAACATACTTTGAAAACAGTGACCCATTGAGGTCCCGAGTTGAAATTTGCAAAGAGCTTTTCAAAATATGTAAAATCTTTATATATATATATATAAGTTGGTAAACAAGGTAGAAAAGAAGGATACTTACATAGTAAAATCTTGAGATAGGAGCACACGAACTTCACAAACACTATAGAAAATTAGTACGTTTCGCAATTGCGTTTTCAATTGGTGGGGCGGACAGGTGCGGGAGTGGTGTGAAGGAAACGCCATATTGCTAATGAAGCTGGGTGACAAATTCGCCGTGCATCCTCACACATTCAACCCACTCAAACCCCCAACGAACAGGCTCTAGTCACCCAGTTCCATCCTAAACTAACCAAGGTCAAACAAATCCTACACTCTAATTTCCATATTCTTCAATCTGACCCAGACACAAGATCAGTATTCCCCACCATAAATAGATTAGTTTTTCAACATCCACCTAATCTCAGAAACATCTTAGTCCGTACAAATCCTTCCTTGCCACCACCACAAACCGGCGCTCATGCATACATGACAACCAGATGTAAGACCTGGTCCATTTTCATCACTTCTCCCACAGTCAGTATCAATACCGCTAATGACCGATACACCCTAAATCCCAGGGGTACATGTCACACCTCTAATAATATATACATCCTAACCAGCAAATTATCTGATGCCTTTTATGTGGGGTAAACAAGTGGACCTCTCAACATTCGTGTTAATAACCATCGCCACTTCTGCACTATTAACAAACCGGATACCCCAGTCTCCTTACACGCCGAGTCTCACAATAAAACTTTTGACCTATCTTTCCTGGTTGCCATAATCCACATTACCCCGTACGACCAGCAGCTCAACACGCCGTC
The DNA here is from genome assembly GCA_022664845.1 of Lepisma saccharinum. Taxonomy (NCBI): domain Eukaryota; kingdom Metazoa; phylum Arthropoda; class Insecta; order Zygentoma; family Lepismatidae; genus Lepisma; species Lepisma saccharinum. The sequence goes on along the minus strand of JAGDQP010008801.1, from coordinate 56,715 downwards.
TGTGGGAGAGGGCCTTTATTCATGGTTTGAGCGTAAAAATCTATCCTGGACTTAACCTTCAATAATTTTAACTCATTTTCTCCGTATTGTCAACTCTTTTCCTGCCACAATCCTATCAAGTACTTACACGCTGTACAGTTGCCGATTGTTCGAAGCACCATTCATCTGTCAACCTTTTTCCAAACGATGTGCCGCCCGCTACGTGTCACTACTGTCGTCCTATATATATATTCATGGCCTCGTTGCCCCTGAACACTTCCTCGACATATTAGGGGGTATATAGGACCGCCAGCAGAAGGGAGTTGAACGTATTAACTATAGATGGGAGTACTATCGAACTATAGTCGTGTCATCTTCAGGTAGGCAGTTGAATTACAACCAAGGACTAGGCTAATGCTTGGTTACAACTTACTACGTAGCTAGCCGGTAACAAAAAACTTCGGCGGCCTTGGTTACAACTTACTACGTAGCTAGCCGGTAACAAAAAACTTCGGCGAACTTCTTTCCTATTCGGAAAGCACGTGGCCGCTAGCACAGAAAGGTTCACACCACAACACAGAAGAGAGTAGTGTCAGAAGTAGGATAATAGGACTAGGACCGTTGCTCCTTGGAATTGTGGTTGTTTCAAGTTGTTGGAGCGACATTTACATTATTTGCATTTACTGTATATTCTACAATGCAATCAACTAACAAATATAACTAATATCAACACATTATTAAGACTATGTCCTACTTTCTGAAGTCGAAATATTGATATAGATGGAAAAACAATTTCCATTTTTCTTTTCCCAAAGACAAAGATAGCCCGGATCTAAATCCATTATGAACGGTCGTTGAACCGGTAGATATTTGCCGATCACCAGGTGCCACTACTATGCGATTCTCGTTCTTACTTCAAACTATTGTCGCTTATGCGAGATGGCAATCCTATACTCGCATCGACTGGGGCAATCCTTGCACATGCCCCAGTCCTCGTAAACCCAGTACATCTTTTCTGGTTCAGCTAGCCCAGTTTGTCCTCACCATAAACAACTTCACCTTTGAGAACCACAATTTCCTGCATATCAAAGGCACAGCCATGGGCACTCGCACGGCCCCTTCCTACGCCAACATTTTCAAGGGATGCCTGGAGACCCAATATAACTCCACACCTCTCAAACCTTTCACTTGGCTTCGCTATATCGACGATATTTTCTTGATCTGGACCCACGGACTATTGTCTCTGGAAACATTTCTGCAAAACCTCAACTGCACCTTCCACGTCAAGTTCACCTGGTTCTTCTCGAGAGAACACACAACTTTCCTTGATGTGGATATCTGGCTCAAGAACAATCGACTTGAGACAGGCGTTCTCATCAAAACTACCAACAGTATGCAGTATCTCCATTTCGACATCTCCCATCCATACCATACCAAACAGTCTCTTCCATACGCTCTTGCTGTCTCGGGCTCCCGCATCTGCTCCTCTGATAACCTGCTCCAAAACTATTTCAGTACCCTCTCCTCAGCTCTCACTGACCATGGATATCCCAAACACTTCATCCGTAAGCAACTGAACCGTGCCCGCAATCATCCAAACTCGAACCGACCTCCCCGCGTAGCTCCCTCCGCTACCAATCTTTTCACCCAGTAACACCCCAGCCTTCAGGCCCTCCAAAAGCTCCTCTAACTGGCACACCCCATACTCACTGCGTCACCTGAAACTGAGAGAGTTTTCCTGTCGTACCCCAAAATTGTCTAGCGCAGACCTCCGAACCTCAACACGATTCTCACCAGAACTGGACTAATCTCATCCCCTACCCCCAAACCTGGCTGCTGCAATAGGCCCCGCTGCTGAACCTGTCTTATTTTTGATTCCAGTCTGACCTTCGTACATCCTTTAACTCACAAGACGTACTCTTTCCGACACTCTGGCAGTTACGTATCTTCCAACCTCGTTAATCCCCTATTCTGTAACCTATGTTCCGCCCTCTAAGTTGGCGAAACCCAAACTCCTCTAACTATCCGCATTAACAACTATATACTATATACTCCTCCAAATCACAATTCCACCACCTCCCCATACCTAAACAAACTTCCTGTCACTACTGCACTTTTTGACGAAACCCTTCGAGTCAGAATTTTGAAACCTGACTCACCTACCACAGTTAGAAAGAGATGGGAGAAGACGTATATCTCTATCCTTTCCGCCAACCATGAACCCGGCCACAACTGCCTTACTCTCTGCGGCACAATGTCGTATTCTTCCTTTCTCGTCTTCATTCCGTCTCTTGTTGGCTTCAATTCTATTTTGCAATTTTGTTTCTTTGTTTTTCCCTTCATCTTTATTATTATTATAATTTCCCCTACCCTCTGATTCTGTACCCTGTGACAGCAGTTTTTTTTTTATTATTTATTTATTTATTCTATTTTGAGCATTCTCGTGTGGCTTTTGGGTACCTAAACTAAGGCCACGGAAATGCATGCTGGGCGAAATAAGCTGCAACTTCTGTAAATTACAAAGTGTGAAGTTAAATTTAAACTCTGAATTATTAATCCTTGCACTGTGGGAAACGTGTGTGCGATTTGTAGTCCAAGATGGCTACTCACACAAACTTGTTATCTGTGCCATTTACAAATGATGAGCCGTTAATTCACCTTGGTAGTGATGAAGAAAATGAAACAGGGGTTAAATATCATGAATTGTATAGTGAAGCAAGTACTGCATATGTTGAAGTATGTTTTGAGTTCGAGTACCGGTACAAGGTTCACCAGTGCACTAATTGTGGACAATTTGACAGGGTTTCTGTTCCACAAGAAAAGTTAACTGTGTCTAACAGCAGTTGTGAGGGCACCACGGCCGCCCAAAGGTAAAGGGAAGTAATTACATTTTACGTGTTTTGAGAAAAACGCGAAAAACGCAACTTTGTTTTATTACAAAATAGATGCAGATGCTTCCTTTTGCATGTCTTGAAACTCGCTTGATACAGAAGATAGGTGAAAAGTGACATAACCAGGACATGCGCATGCTTCTTTTAGTATATATAGTGCAAAAAACTGAAAATGACGCAAAATGTAGTTACTTCCCTTTACCTTCGGGCGGCCGACCATCTCTCACATAGGAGGAAAACCAAGACAGTTATCATCATCCCAGCAATACATGTGGCACGTTAAGAATACTGGACCTCCTCCAAAAGGTCAACATTGTACACAGGCACATGTGTGTGTTCGTCAAGCTATGGATACCGGTAATTTGAGTGGTAATATGCAGTTTTTTTTTTAATGGTTAATATGGCTAGGCCTGCAATCAGTTGCGATTTGCAAAAGCAGACCTGTAATGCTGTATATTAATCTTTGTTATCTCAAAGATCTGAACTTCCGATAATTGGTGGTAGCAATCAATAATTTGAAACATTTAAGTACTACGTAAAACTTGATGCATTAGTGCGCAAAGGTTCCTCTGTGGAGGCCACGTTAACAGCTGGTTTATGACGTACTAGGAGCGAATTTTATAAAGTATTTAAATTCTTGTTAAATACAACCAATGTTTGGCCTGACATTTGCAGTCAGTTGTTAACAACATTTCTGGCCACCTTGGCAAGAAGTCAGTATAAAGGGACATTTTTGTAGACTCATGAACAGTTCAGAACTCTTGGTGTCTTTCGTGAGTGAAAAGTTACGTATTATCAACGTACTTTCGCTTCAATACGATGCTGCATCCATTTGGGGCATCATTGGTAGTTTGGTTACCACGGATGCTCGTAGACATTGTTTCGAAAAAAAAATCAGCCATCATGTATTCAGGAACTATTTCAATGTGCGCAGATCTATGGTGGTGAGTTACGTTACCAAACAGATTATTTGAACTATCAGCAGTTCAACATAGCTGGTTTACTTGTGCATTCTTTACAAGTCAGGTTAGGTCTGCCAGTAAAATCTCAAGGAAATAAACATTTTCCTAGACAACGTTTATTCCTAGTCCTATTGAGAAGTCTAAAAACAAAGCTCTGGCAACGTGGTCGGTAATCAAGGAGTCGTCGACACCTTGTCGTAATGAGTCTAGTGAAATTTCTGCTGATGATTTTAAACGCCACTTTCTAGGAAGTATTCCTAAACAAAGTAATTTGTCCTCTTACGACCTGTCTGAAAACAAGTTTTTTATAAATTTACGACAGGTGAAGAAACAAAAATTTTAATTGGTAAATATCACTCCAGCTACTATTATTCTTGCTACGAAGAAAATGAAATGTAGTTACTCTGAAGATAGTTTTGGTATATCTGCTTATATTATCACGCATACAATTGATTTAATAATTTCACCTCTATGCCATCTAATAAATGGCTCTATTACTCAAGGCAAAGTTCTCTTTATATTAAAGAATACGATCATCGTACCAATCCAGAAGAAAAGCAACAAAAAGGATCCAAATAATTTTCGCCCAATTGCTTTTACTCCTATAATATCTAAGGTTTTTGAGTATATATTGGAGCAATTGAGTGCTTATTTTAAGGCGAATACACTTTTGAATGATTGTTAGTACGGGTTTAGAGCGGGTTTTGGAACGACTGACTCGGTAGAGAAAGTAGTTAGTGAAATATACTCAAACATGGAACAACGAAAGATAACTTCGGCCACCTTAATTGATCTAAGTCAAGCTTTTGATACTCTTTCACACACTGTATTAATTGAAACATTATTTTTGTACCGAACAGAAGGGAAAGAACTAAATCTACTTCGTTCATACCTGATTGATCGTAATCAAGTTGTAAAAGTGAACGACAATATTTCTGGAACTATGACTATAAATAGTTACAGTCAGTTCCCAGTTCCACAGGGCTTTGTCTTATATATGAATGAGTTCCCTCAATCTTTGCGAACAAGACCAATATTGTACGCGGATGATACTACAATGATATTGGGTAATAGAAATTTAGCTGATCTAAATATTGAGACGGCAGATGAATTTAGACGTGCTAGTTTATGGTTCAAACAAAATGATTTGCATTTAAACTCTGATAAAACATAAAACATTCTCTTTACTCTAAATAACATTATTTTAATGTGTAACATCAGGAACTCCGTTAAGTTGTTGGGTGTCCATCTTCACGGAAGTCTGACATGGAACACGCACATTGATTATGTTATAAAGAAATTAGCTAAGAATGTATATCTACTAAGACAATTAAAATACTCTTTATCACCGAAATATCTAAAGATGTCATATCATGCTCTTATCCAGTCACATATTAATTGTGGCATACTCCTTTGGAGAAGTGCTCCGAGGGCAAAGGAGTTATTCTTATGGCAAAAAAAGGTTATTAGAATTTTTTTTTAACATAGTTGGACGTGAATCTTGTACAGGTTACTTTAAACATTAGGATTTTAACTGTTCCGAGTAATTTTGTTTTTCAATCAATATATTAAATCCAATTTGATTGAATTTAATGTGGGTATAAATGTACACTCCCATAACACTAGGAATAAGAACTTACTTAAAAAACCAAGAGCAAGACTTGAAAAAATTAACACGTCATTTGTCATACAGAGTTTAAGATTTTTTAACATTCTGCCTATGGAGCTCAAGAGCCTTACACCTACAAGATTTAAACATGAGGTGAAGAATCTTTTAGTACAAAGTGAGGGTTATACTCTTGATGAAATTAAGTTTTTCCTAAGGAAACTATAATAACTTATACTCTTGTTCATATGTGGTGAATCATTATATAGATGTCATATGATAATAATCATCATCATAGGTGCTTTTATATACATGTCAACAGTTTGATAAATCATTTTTAGTGAAATGCGATTATCTAAAGAGTGTTCAAAACATTTGGTTGCAAGAGATATCAAACTGTTTTCATGTGAAGATTGTAGTAAATTATTTGATGATGAATTCATCGATGATACATTTTCTGATGTACATCTTTAGATTCTTATATTTTAAATTTAGAATGAGTAAGTCAAAATATTTAGAATATTATATAAGTATATTTTATATTCATGTGAACAGTGTGATAAATCATTTAGAATGAAATCTGATTATACATACTTTAAAAACTCCTATATTTACGTAACCATACATAAGAGAATACAAATCATTTGGGCTCAATATGTTTAATATTATATACATTTGAAGCGTGTAGTAAATTATTTGACGACTTATTAATATAAAGATAATCTTTACTTGGGGATGTGTCACCAAAAACCAATATCAAATGGAGCTATTGATCTGTATCCTTACTCCTTAGTTGTATATTTTGTAAAAATTAATATGGACTGACATCATCAAATGCAACTATGTTGTTATACGATGTATTTATATTAAATGAATAAAAAAAATAAACGTAATTTTGCGAATAAGTTCCATAAACGCCAGTTTGTTAAACATAGCTTTCCAAACGTCAATAAAACGTATAGTTTTGGTGATGCGTGCAATACACTACACAGATTTGATTTGTGCGGTATGAGAGCATACTTGGAGGAAAGACATGCAATTGAATATGAAAAAAACTTGTGTGACAGGACCTAGAGAGACGGATTTAGCACAAATTGCCCAAGTGTTGGAGAATGTTGAGCAGCACGATGCAGAACCCAACAGTGACGCAGGTAATAGTACAGTAAATGAAGTTGGTGTTACGTGTGATGAAAAATACAGGCAATATATCTTAAGTAATTATTCAGTTGTAATAAGTGACACGTTTGGAGAGTTTAAGGATTTTACTTACCATACTGAAATGCTTGATCCTACTCCAGACAGGTTACAACCATATTTTGTATCTAAGCATAAGATGAAGGAATAGGATGCGTACATAGATAAACTCATAGATTAGGATGTTGTTGTAGATTAAGCTAGTTCCTCTCCCTACAGTTCACTGTGTTTTTAGATACAATTCCTGACAAAACTAGGCGTCTTGTTTTATATGCAGATTTTAGTAAGAAGGTACAAATTACAGCCTATCCATTTCCTAATCTTGATGCAAGTATAATTAATTTAGTTAAAGATAAGTACTATACTCGCTTGGATATCAAAAGTGCCTTCTACCAATTAAAAATCGATGAAGGAAGTCGTAAAATAACTACCTTCCGAGAATATGGTATAAGTTTCTCCACGAAAGGCGCAGATCCTATGTACTCGTATCAAATTTATAGGACATGTGTTTGAAAACGGTACTATAAACATAGATCCAGAGCGGGCAGAAGCTATTAAGGCAATACCTCGTACTAAGACCCGTAGGGGTTTAACTAAATTAACTTGTTTAATTTTTACTCTCGCTATATCCCAGACTATGCTCGCTAATGGCAGCTTTGAATAGGCTCCGTTCCGCTAATGTGAAATTTTCTTGTGGTCAGGTAGAAGAGTTAGCCTTAGAAAACAATAAGCAAGCCTTTATTGATCATGCAATTTTGCGTGTACCGAATCATGATGTACCTATGTCACCCACTATGACGCCAGTACTAAAGCTTACAGCAGTGTTAAGTCAATATGACGAGGCCTGTGTATTTTTACTCCAAGGTAATTCCAGAATCAGACTACAATAAATCAATTTACGAACTTGAGCTTAAAAGTTTGATGTTAGTAGTAAGTAAATTTGAAATGTACTTGCATAAGGAGTTTATTTATAATTTACAGTGATAATATCACCCTATCTTGGCTATTTAGAAATCACACAAGATAGCGAAAATATGCCACCATGCTTGAAAAGGTGTAAATTCCAATTCAAAATTGTCCATATCAGAAGTCAGGTTAATGTATGCGCTGATTTTCTGTAGCGCATGTACAATTCCTTTGAGTTTCATCCATCTTCGGATAAATTTCAGGGTAAAGATGTAGTGTTGTGTTACACTGTTCTCTCGAATCAGCGAAAGTTTAATAAATCTTTAGTTGTCTGGCAAAATGAAGATGCACATTGTTTGGATATTATAAACAAACTTAAAAGTAAATAAGAAGTGCCAGGTTTTATAATTCGCAACAATATACTCATGTGTAAAAACAAAGGTAAGGGAGGTAATGGTTACCGTGTCTTTGTTCCTTAAGCCTTAGAAATAAGTATTATGAAATATTTTCGTGAAGTGGCTTTGTATTGGTGTCACGGTAGCTACATTAAGATTTTTTTTCATTTAGGGGCCCGCCTAACCACCCCTGCCTCTTCGCACAAGCTGAGTTGTGCATTTTTAAGGTCGTGTAGAACGTACATTTTTTTACTCCTCACGTTGGGGCAGGCTTGTCCCTAGAGATTCTTTGATTACCGAAATTCCAACATTCCAAGAAGCTCCTATGTTCCACCTGTTCGAGACAGCTGGTGTTGCGGGACGGACTTTGACCAGGCGTCCAGAATGTTCTTCTGATCTGTTCCTCAAACTTCGAACGTTTGCATAGCGGGGCGGGGGGGGGGGGGGGGGGGCTACTTGCTATATCCTTTATTTACTACAGAACATATATACACATAATATAGACAACACACACATTGACTTGAATGGCACCTTCTTCTACTACGCTTTTTCTTCTTTAACCTGAAAAGAGAGGGTGACGAAAGGACAAGGACAGGTGCGCCTAGGAATTCTGGAATTTTCCCACAAATTTTTTCACCAAAGTTCCTTATTTGGGTCACATCTTTTTAGTTGTACCTTCCTCTTTCCTCCTCTGGATTGTAGGTAGTCTTCTTCTTGTGTTTATAGGGGGAGAAAGCACTTGGGGAATGGAGGGATAGATTTTCCACACTTGTACGATCTTACGTTAAAACCATCCTCCTTATACCTTCTCCCATCCATTAAACTTCTTATTGCCTTATACCCATTCACTCATTCCTCTCTTCCTCTCTTCGCCTATCTTCCTGGGTTCCAGAAAATCGGCGCTTTCATGCATTTAGAGAACACTTGCTAATCACTATATGATATATTCCTTCACCACACACATTCACTAATTCATTCCACACAAACACGTAAGCGTCTCTTAAGACGGTGTTCCGCCCCAAGGCGTTCTTTTTCTACTGGTTTCCAGGAGAGCTTTCACACGATTCATATCCTTCACTGTTCCTTGTAGAATACAAATACATAGTTCTTATCTGCGGTTACGCGGTAGATGCGAGACGCGGTCGGCACGAATGCTCGGCAGAAATTTGGTTAGATCTCCATAGACCTCTTCCTCACTTTCCTGTTTTGTTGTTTATCACCTATTTATTTTTAAGGACGGTCCCCTCTATTCAGAAACTTATTCTTATGGAATCTGGATACCTGTAAGCTCCCTGAGGGCCGCCACCAGCTCCGGAGTTCGCAGAGCATCAACGACGGACGTCCCCTCAAGGAGCTCTCTTTCCTCTCTGGCAAGCAAGCAAGTTATTCTGCATCTCAATACGATGTGCTCCGGCGTTGCTACCGTACCACACGCATGACAAATATTGTTCTCTACAATTGCCATCTAATTTGGACAGATCAAAATTGTCAATATCGGAAATTGTAAATTATTGTGAAAAAGAAGATGTGGACATAGTACGTATGCAGGAACCATAGACCTACAGGTCAGACCTTTTGGGAATGCCGACGTATGCTGTCACAATACTGCCTGATGACCCTACAACGATAGTGGCGATGGTGATATTAAAAAAAAGATATAAAGACCTTGGTTCATTTAAAATATGTGGACACTCTGTGTGAAGATCAGCAGAGGAAACCATAAAGTGTTAATTGTAAATATTTATTTCCAGTTCTCTCTTCAGAGAAATATTTTTGTACAGAGATTGGAAGATATTTTAACTGGTTTTGGGAATTGTGATATACTAAGTTTGGGGGACCTAAACGCAAAATCTCCGCTCTGGCACTGCCCCGATTCAGAAGAGAATGTGGAAAAGTTTGAAGAACTTGTAGAATAGCATAATTTAATGGTTATTAACAAAGAGAATCAACCATCTACGTTAAGGGGCAGGGCTGGAGTGGAAACGAATATTGACGTTACACTGACAAGGGGATATATTTTTAATTGGATGGTAGATGCATACGGAACAAGTGCTCACGGCGTCGTCTGATTTGTGGTAATTATAATAGAAACGTAACACAAGAGGAAATGCCAGATGAAGATAACGATTCGAACTATAACATAAAGAAAATCAATAAGAAGAAATTTCAATAGAGGTTGAGGTTCCCGCAGATAGAGCCTGACTGTAACCTAAATGATCTAACTAAGAAAATTGAAGAAGCCATCATGAATGCTATAAGGAACTCAGCCCCAATAATAATAATAATAATAAAAAAAACAATACGAAAAGATCACATTGGACGGATAAACTGAATAGATTAAAAAAGAAAATGAAAGCGAGCAGGAAGAGCTATAGGACGGTAGGAGACTACATTCTAAGTGAAAGGATACTACAAAATTATAGAAGGAATAAACAAGAATTCGAGAAAGAACATGGAAAAATTTTGTGGAAAATAACCTTAATCTGGACATTTAGGGCACGCCCTACAAAATTATTGTCAAAATTGAAAACAAAAAGTGCGGTAAACATATTAAAAATGATCAAAACCAACACGACACGGATTGGAGGAGCACACTGGAACTCTTGTATTCAAAATTCTTTCCGGACGACTATGTAGAAGACGACAATGAAGTAAATAGGAGAACAAGAAAAAAGGCAAATATGGAACCAGAAAGCGAACAAGAGGGTCCACAAGAGGCGACAATCACAAACGAACAAGTAAAAAAGGCGATAAAAACCCTCAGAACGTGGAAGGCCCCTGGCCTTGACAAAATAAAAAATGGAATATATAAAACGAACTCGGAGATCTGTACTCCGTATTTAACAAAGCTCTTTAAGGAATTCATTAACCAGAGTATTTTCCCAGATCCGTGGAAGGAAGCCAACTTTATTGTTCTGCTCAAGGGAAAAGACAAAGAAAAATTAAATCCCAAATCATATAGGCCCATAAAGCCCCATACGCCTACTAAAATGGTACCAGTAAAATTTTTGAGAAAATTATAACAGTAAAAATTAATGAGACTAAATATAAGAAATTGTAGACTGCAGTTCGGATTCCATACAGGACGGTCTACGGAAAATGCAATCAACGAGTTTTGTAATAGCAATCAGGACTTGAAAGTAACGAACTGCAAATACGTCATAGGATTATTCTTCTATATGTCGGGAGCATTCGACAATCTATGGTGGCCCGCCTTGTTGATGGAGCTAAAGAAGATCAAAATAAACAGCAAAATATGGAGATTTATAAAGGATTATTTTGCAAATAGAAGAATCAAAGTGGAAACGGCGCATGACCCTGTGATTAAGATACCGTATTCTGGGACCTAGCATTCCAACCATGTTTGGAGATGTTGGACGAGATGGACCAAATTGAGAGGGTGGTGAGATATGCGGGCGACCTGGCAGTTGTAATAAAAGGTAGCAACCGCCTGGATATACAGACGAAGGCTGCAATGATCGAAAAAATGATATCGTGGTGCAAAGAAAATAAGCTAACCATTTCGTCGGAAAAAAATAAATTCGTACTGCTCAAAGGGAACCGAAATTTTAACAGAGGACCGATTATCTAAGTAATGAAAAAACGATCAAAAGAGAAAAATACTATAAGTATTTGGGACTAACCCTGAATGAGAAATTGGACTTCAGGAAACGTAACACTCTAATTAAGAACAAGACTATCAAAATTACTCACAAACTGGTAAAATTGGCATTCAATGAACTACAAATTCCCATGAAAATTGCAAGAGCCTACCACGATGTCATAATAAGATCAATAGTGAGATATGCTGCCAGCGTGTGGTGCCAAAGATTAAAACACGTGAAACAAAAGCAAATAATGACAGGGAACAAAGATAACTGCTGCTGCGTATGTCTCGGGTATATCGAACAACCTCTGTTGAGGCTTTACAGGTCGCTCTAGGTGTTCCACCGATGCACATTCAGGTGAAGAAATTAGGTGTAAAGAACTGGATTAAGAGGAACAATAATGAAAAAGTATTAAATATTCTGCCCAGAACGTTGGAGGACATAGCGAACATGGAGACCATCTTTACTGGAGAATGGCAGGTGTTATGGGATAGGTCGGAAAAGGGAACAAGGCTTTACGGTTTCTTCCCAGATATAAAGGAGAGGCTGAACAACGAGACTCAAATAACAGATAATTACTGCAATTTCTGACGGGCCACGGTCCCTACCGTCAAAAACTGTACCAATTGACGATCGTGGAGGACATGTGTCATCTTTGTGGAACAGTGGCTACGCCGGACTATGTAATATTTCGGTGTAGGGAAACTGATCTAATAGCTAGAGAAGAAAAATAGCTCCTTGGGGGGGAGTTGCCCGTCACGGAGGTTCTGCGAACTCCGGAACTGGTGATATCGAGTTTCCATAAGAGGAAGTTTAAGGAAAGCGTACGCTACCGTGCGTAGACAAGCAGAAAGAAGATTACAAGACCCAACTTACTCTGACCGTGCCGCGAATCGCGTCACCCCTGCCAACCGCGTACACCGGCCTCGAGAATCCTGAATGTTACAAACTGTGAATGCGAAACTATAACCGCGTCAACCGTGTAATTCGTGTAATCGCGTATACCGCGGAGTGGAAAAACAAAACTTAAGAAAGATCTATTAAGAGAACTTTGTAGCACATATACGAATGGAAGTACTAAGCTGGAACCCAGTGGAATAAGTGCCTAGGGGCGGAACTCCGTTCTAAGAGACGCTTTTAAAGTGTGTCTGAATGTGAAAAATGAGTGGGATGGATAAAGTAGCGAAACGAAGAGAGTGGATGCTATGCGAACAACATTACGAACGCTTATTTTCTGAAATCCGGAAAAGACAGCGACATATGTGGAACTGACCATGGAATGAGTGAGTGAGTGAGAGAGAGAATGAATGTGATGTGAAACAGTGATAAAGTTAAATATAATCATGTGTGGAGATGGGTGGAGCAGGTAAGTATAGGATGATCTACTGTGTGGAAGTGCTACTGTATTCCCCCACAAAATTCATATATTTAAATCATTACACCCCTCCTCACAATCCAAGGCAGAAGGCAGACTTCTGATGAGAGAAGACGAACAGCATGAAGCAAAGAGGAAGTGGAATAATAGGGAAGGATGGCGAAAAAAAACTTTGTAGGACACTACATCATTCCTACGCGCACCTAACACTTCTTTCTCTTTCTCTTTCTCTCTCTCTCTCTCTCTCTCTCTCTCTCTCTCTCTCTCTCTCTCTGTCTGTTGCAGATAAGAAGAAGCCAAGAAGTAGCTGCCAACCAAGGCTGTGTTGTGTTTGACCTGTGCTGTCTGTGACGTCTATACGTATATGTCATGTATGTTTGTGTTAAAATAAAGTATATAGCACGTAGAGACGTCACAGACAAGGATATATTCCAAAAGTTCAAGGAACACAAGATCAGGAGCTCATTCTGGATGCCTGGTCAAAGTCCGTCCCGCAACACCAGTTGTCTTGAACAGGTGGAACACAGGAGTGCAAGCCTGTCCCAAGGCAAGGAGATCAAATATGATTATGCTGCATGACCTTGAAAGTGCACAACTTGGTTTGTGCAAAGAAAACAAAGAGGCAGGGGTGGAAAGGCGGGTCCCCTAAAGGAAAATGAAAAAATGTGGTAAGGATGGGAACTTGATTAGTAAATACTGCATATGGTTCGTGGGTTTTATGTGAACGGAAATAGAGAGGGAATGGTTTTCTAAAGTGATACCCACGTCCATGAATGTGCCTTTTCTGTCAGAAATGCACCAAGTGAATTGGGCAACACGGAATTGGTTCAGTTGTTCTAGGAATGTCTTGGGACTGGTTTTACCATCCAAGAATCTTACCCAGAGTAGAGGGGTCAAAGGCTGAGTTTGTAGGAAATCATTCTCGAGCTTGCCCATAAACAGCTTAAATTAAATTTATGAGAAAAATGAAGGAAAATACAAGGAAGTACTTACAGCTTATAGTTTCGTATTAAGTCACACACACATTCACATATCTAAAAGTCACTACGAAATTTCGTGTATACAGTTGCACGTTTTCAAGTACACATAAAGAAAGCGAAGTGCACATGTTCTCAAAGTACAAGACTGAAGAGACAGTGACATCGCTTTAGGGAACAACACCCTCACCTCTTCCGTTCAGATAAAACCCATCAACCATATGCAGCGATTCTTTTCTCCTTTGTACTCAGAGGACAACGCTTGAATTCCACCACCTCTGCGACTGAAAATTACAACCAACGACTCCAGGAGGCTCTGGTCAAGAGGTTATCCTTCTAACCTTGTAACTGAACATATCCGCCGTGCATCCTCACACATTCAACCTGCTCAAAACTCCAACACACCGTCGCCAAACTCACCGGTTCTAATCACCCAGTTCCATCCTAAACTAACAAAGGTCAAATAATTCCTCCACTCAAATTTCCGCATCCTCCAATCCGATCCAGACACAAGATCAATATTCCCAACCAAACCTAGATTAGTTTTGCAACATCCACCTAATCTTAGAAACATCTTGGTCCGTACGAATTCCTCCACACCACCACCCACAAACTGGCGCACAGACATGCAAGAGACCCAGATGTAAGGTCTGCTCCATTTTCATCACTTCTCCCACAATCACTATCAATACTGCTAATGGCCGGTACACCCTCAATCCCAAGGGTACATGCCACACCCCAAATGTTATATACATCCTAACCTGCAAGTTCTGTGATGTTTTCTATGTGGGAGAAACAGGTTGTGCTCTTAACATTCATATTAATAACCATCGTCACTTCTGTACAATCAACAAACCAGATGACCCAGTTTCCTTGCACACCGAGTCCCACAATACCAATTTTGATTTATCTTTCCTGGTTATCATAATCCACATCTTACCCCCTACGACCAGAACCTCAACACGCCGTCTGTGGGAGAGTGCCTTTATTCATGGTTTAAGCGCGAAAATATATCCTGCCCTTAACTTTCAATAACTCTAAACTTCCTTTTTCCTCTGCATTTTCAACACATTTCCACACACGATCCTAATCCTGTACTTACACGCTATACAGTTATTATTATTCCAGCCTCCGGATATCTACGCATTACAGCAGTATTTTGTTCTCCAAGTTTGATGCATCGTCCGCTACATGGCGTCACTGTCTCTTCAATCTTGTACTTTGTGAACACGTGCACTTCGCTTTCTTCCGCAACACTTGAAAAACGTGCAACTCTACTCACGAAATATCGTAGTGACTTTCAGCTATGTGAATATGTGTGTGACCTAATACGAAACTATAAGCTGTAAGTATTTTCCTTCATTTCTCTAATACATTTACCTTACATATGCACGACAAAGAGAAAGAAAGACAGCCCAAGAAGAAAGGGACAAGAAGGGAAAGAAATAATTACTTCCTATCTTCATGAAATCGACCCTTTCTGAGCCTTTCCTTTCCTCTTTTCTCTTCCTACCTTTCTCCTTCCTTTTCTTTCAGTAAATTTTGGAACAAAAGCAAGTAGAATGGCGTTCCACAAGAATTTTTTTTCCTTTGTTCCAAAATTTGACTCCTCTTTCGTTGCGGGGAGGATGGGAAGGTTGTTCAGTCACCTTCCGCATCCTGAAACCTTGCTTAATCGACTCAGGAGCTCAACCTGGGGGTCGCGAGGGAAGGTAAAAGCAAGTAGAATGGCGTTCCACCAAAATTTGACCAGAAAATGAGAGAGAGAGAGAGAGAGAAACACTTTACCTCTCTCGCTCTCTCTATCACGGATGTCTTCTTCATCCTTTAACTCTTCCTTCTCTCTCTCTCTCTCTCTCTGGGGAACCCTTTCTACTGTAAAAATGAACAGTCTCTCTCTCTCTCTCCTTTCGGACAGGGAAGACACAAGTAAAAGAAAGTAAAGAAAAGTGAGAGGCGGCAATAAAAGTAAAAAAAAAAAAAGTGAGAAAATAGAAGATGGCAAAAGAGAAGGGGGTGAGAAACTTCTCCCCTTGCTCTCTCTCTCTGATCCAAACTATGTCCCCTTTCTTGTACCAGGGAAAGAAAAAAGTGTGGTGGGGCAAGAGGAGAAGGCAAAGAGAAAGAGCCAGTGAGAAAAAAGAAGGAAATGATATCGCCTCCCTTGAGAAATTTCTATCTATTTACGAAGAAGCCTCCCTAGAGAAAAAGTTTTCTCCTTTTTTTCTTTTCAGAAATAAAAGTAGCACGCCATTCTACATGCTTTTCTTAAAAAATTTGACTCCTGACAGCCCTCTTCTTGTAGGGGGTGTCTTCTCCGTAGGATCAGTAGTCTCGTTCTTTTCTCCTTGAAAGGTTTCTATCTATGAAGAAGACATATGATCGACCCTCCTGAGAAATCATCTTCTTCATCGAGGGCCGACCCTCCTGAGTTCCTCTCTCTATAAGATTCTTTTCTGAATGGGAAGAGAAAAAACTCAGGAGGGTCGATTTCATGAAGATAGGAAGGTTATGAAGAAAATAGAGAGAACATACGTAGGGAAGGGGAAAAGGTGTCGGCCCAGCGGTTTTTTTCTTTCTTCCCTCCTTCCCGTACCTCCATCTTTCGTTCTTCACACGAAAGTCATACTCGGAATGGATCTCTTTTGTTCCAAAATTTGACTTTTCCTACTTTTCTTTCTTCCTTTTTTCTTTCCTTTTTTTTCTCAGGAGGGTCGATTTCATGAATTTAGGAACAGGAGGGTGTAACCCCTTCTCCTCCTATTCTGGCGCCAGGTCTGGGGAGTACGGCGGGTTCGGACCTGAATTTTACTTCCTATCTTCATGAAATTTTGACCCTCCTGAGTCGATTAAGCAAGGAAACTTTCTTTCCTCTCTCTCTCTCTCTCTCTCTCTCGCTCGTAAGACAAAAAGAGAAAGTCTCAGGAGGGTCGATTTGCTCTCTCTTTTCTTTCTGTCTCTTTTCGGAAGGAGAAGCACCTATTCCGAAGGAAAGTTAAAGTCAGTTGGATCAGGAGTCAATTATTTTTCTTTCCTTTTCGAGACTTGGAAAAAACCTGAATTTTACTTCCTAATTCCTAGAGAAAAGAGAAGACCGAGAAATCCTTCTTTGAACCCTACTTTCTTTTCCCCTCATAGAGGGAGGAAAGGAGGAAGTCGGGGAGACTACCTTCCAACATTTTCTCCCCCTTCCCATATGGAGGCGGGAACACTGGGGACGGAAACGAGTTCTCCTTATGAAGAAAGTGGGCAGGAGGATCGATTTCATGAAGATAGGAAGTAAAGTCATTTTTTCTTTCATTCTTTCTTTTCTCTTTTTAATCGACCCTCCTGAGATTTTCCTTTCTCTTTACTAAGAAGAAGAAGGGGAGAACAAAGAAACAATATTCTCCCCTTTCTTCCAAACCTGAATTTTACTTCCTATCTTCATGAAAAATATCTTTTTCTTGTGGAACGCAGGAGTCATGAAATCGCTACTTACTTCTGTAGGTTTCAGTTGGATCAGGAGTCACTCTTTCCTTTACTCCGAAGGGTTTTTTGTAAATTACCTCTCTCTCTCTGTCTGTCTTCAAGGAGGACAGAAGTGGTGAGAGAGAGAGAAGAGGGTACTCTGTTCTTTCTTCTTTTCTTTCTTTCTTTGAAAAGAGAGAGAGAGAGAGAGAAAGGCCTGGCCATCGACCCTCCTGAGACCACTTTCTTCAAAAGCAAGTAGAATGGCGTTCCACAAGAAACTCAGGAGGGTCGATTTCATGAAGATAGGAAGTAAAATTCAGGAGCAGTCCGATTATTTCTGTTTCTTCATACAAGTGCCCTTAGGAAGATAGGAAGTAAAAAAGAGAGGATGAACTCCTCTCTTTAAGAAAATTATGAGGGTGATGTGGAGTGGAGGTGGAGGGCTCAGGAGTCAAATTTTGGAACAAAAGCAAGTAGAATAGCGACCCCAGAAAGAGAAAAGTAGAAAGAGAGAGAGGAAGAGAAAGAGAGAGAGAAAGAGAAAGAGAGGAACCATGACCACTCTCTCTCTCTCTCTTTTTAAGGGCAAAGTTCCTCTTTTTTCATTTCCCTTCTTTTCATTACGAAAGGGCTTCCCTTCACCAAATTCTCCCCCCCGGAGGGTCGATTTCATGAAGATAGGAAGTAAGACAGGCCGGGATAGGATTCGGAAGGTGTCCTGGACGTTCTTCTTCATTTTCTTTGTCTCCAGAGACCCTCCTGAGTATCCCCTTTCCCCGATCCCAAGTGGATGGGGTTTCCTCCACCAACAGTTGGATCAGGAGTCAAATTTTGGAACAAAAGTAGTTTCAGTTGGATCAGGAGGACTCAGGAGGGTAGAAGGAAGGAGAAAGCAGCCCGTTGATCCCTTTCCTCCCTTCAAAGGAGAGGGGAAAATTTTTCCTTTTCTTTCTCACTATCGACCCTCCTCTCGTGGGGGTCTCTTTTCTCTGTTGTCTTTCCTTACATTTTCTTCGTGTTCCAGAAAAAAAGGAGAATATGAAGGAGAAAACAAAAAAAAAATTGTTCTTTCTAGCGTAAGTGGTACTCAGGAGGGTCGAGGATCAGGCCTCTCCCTCTTAATTTTGGAACAAAAGCAAGAGAAAATGATAAGGAAGAAGAGAAGGAGAGAGTTGGAAACAGAGAGAGAGAGAGAGAGAGAGAGAGAGAGAGAGAGAGAGAGAGAGAGAGAGAGAGAATGCAAGCCTTCCCCCACTTCTTCCGAAATCGAGAATGGGGAGGGAGAGAGAGACGGGACTCAGGAGGGTCGAGTGGAAAGAGGCGAAGATATATATATATACATTTTTAGAATTTTAAAATTTGTACCTTATTTTCAAAAATTTAGGCGAGTATACCGTGTGACGTATCATATTAAACCGTATTCAATTCTCAAGAGAACGGTGCTTTTACTTTTGTAATATCTCAATTCTCAGCTGAGATCTTAAGGTTTATATGCTGTCCGGTGATACCTAAATCGTCATTTTTTTGAAACCTTGATAAAAAAAAAAAAAGATCAAATTGAAAAAGAAAAAAATTGAGATTTAAGATATTCTCGCATAGTGGTTTCAGCATACTGAAAACGAAAATACCAAATAGTGCGGTACATGCCACTGTACCACTTGACATGAGCTGGTATTTCAACTTTTATTAAAGTAAGAACGCTTTGTTTTCCAGAGCAAAATGCTGCTGACAATTAATGCTTCTTGCCCTTACTATGAGCTTTCAATGCATTTAGACCACTGTGAGAAATATCAAAATTTGCTGATCAGAAACTACAAAATGCTTAATATTTGTCACCAGGCACACCTCGAAGTCACTTTGCGATGTCTTCATTTCCATCATTAGTAATCCAGTATTCTCGAAAAATCAATTTCCAAGCATCTTTACACTTAATAATAATAATAAGTGAAAGTATGTTCTTTTGACACATTAACGTTTTTTTTTAAATAATTTTATTACATTTGATAAAAAAAAAATGCTTCAATCTCGGAGCGCACTAGAGAAACACGTCATTTTGAGATTACTGTTGTACTCAACTCGACTGCACATAACAGATGAAAAAGGATTGCCGCCAAAGCCCCACGCTACACAGTTGGCTTGTCTTGTCTTGTCTCAAATTTAATATCCTTAAGTTCTAACAATGAAAGCACTTCGGACAGTCGCGACAACTGATTAAAAGTATTAGTAATGCAATAATTTGTGCAAAGACATTACTATGAAATTAGACCATTCAATGTCCAGCACATAAATGAAATACACATGACATGTCCGCCATTTTTGGTCTATCGGGTTAAAACCACTGGGTAGAACAGCACTCAAATTAATTAGCAAAAATTCGGAAATACGTTGTTTAGCCCTATTTAGTAATATTTTTCTGTGACCACCAACTTAATTTCGGGAAATTTTGGGGACGTCCGTGTGGTAGACACCCTGTTTTTGGATATCTTTTTCAGATACCAGTAGTACATCTTCACTCCAAAACCTGCTTATCTTATTCCTTGAAGAAAAACATGCTGATGTCATTTTTCATCTAGCATATGCACGCTTTTTCTGCGGTGTAAGAGCATGGGCAACTCCTAAAGCTGAAAGTGGCACATTAGTGTTATCTACAGCTTTATCATTCGAGAATGACATTTGTAAATTTGAGATACTCTGGAAACTGTCATCGCTATTTCTATTCATTAAGTCTTGTCTATTTTCAAAAGTTTAAAATTTGAATACTCCTGCTCTACATACATCACCTATCCTCTGTCTACGAAAAGTTTTGGTATCGTTAAAAATTTCATTAATTTTGGCAGCAAACTCAATAGTCACATTTCTAACAGCTTTAGTAATTTTTCTCTTGAGACATTTGAATGAGTCAAAGCAAACTGTCTGATAATGTTCATATTTTTGCATTATATTTTGTGATGCTCTCAAATAGTTCTTAATAAATCAAAACTAATTCCACTCCTTAAGGATAGAACTTCCAGTTTAGTGCCATTACTATATTAGTAATACGAACACAATTTCACCACTTGTGAATCGTTTCTTTTTTTTTTTTTTTTTTTTTTTTTTTCGCACACTGCACTGTTTAATGTGGTCTTTACTTACAAGTGAACTATGTCAGCTGACAAGCCGATATTTGCATGAAACATGTTTTCTCACACTAGATTTTCACTGTAATGTGCTAAAATTACATTCATAGATCCAGACTTTTTGAAAATTCTGAATAGAAATTCCTAGAAATATCGATTTGTGCCTATTATTTCATGCCAAAGCATAAAATTGAAGACACTTCTTGTGTTAAAACCACTGCTGGAATCTGACTCAACCTTTAGGCAATGACAATAGGTGAAGCTGCATCTGCTGGTGGTACGTGCATTATGGTCACCATCTTGAAAACCGCCATCCTGGAATCAGTTCGAGAACTTAGTAGTTAGGGGCTACTGATCGCTTTAGGCTGGATTCAAATATGAAGACGTTTGTCACCAACATTTATTTGTTTAGGAGATAGGGATTCTAAAAATTGAAATTTGGCGTCCTACAATATGAGCTCAATTTGGTGGGAATGTCAGAATAAAAGTGAAACTCAACTACACTAAAACGAAGTCTTTAAACTTTAATTTCGCACATCATTTTATCATATGAGCCCTTCTTACGGAAATTGCCTCAATTAGTGGGCAAGGCTTGGTAATGTTTTCAGGGACGTTCTAAAATGCACATTTGGTTATTTACGTAAGGCATTTGTGGAACTAGTGTAAAACTTATAAAAATAAACTTAAGAAGCGATGTTGCCTTTGATCGTTACTTGGAACAGACACCCAAATTGATACACCAGGATGGAAAGAGCCATATCGAACACTCCAAAAGCTCTGGCGTTCCACTTAAAAAAATTAAGAAGTTTCACAGTCCTTTCAGAAAACAAGAGGAACCTAGGTTGTTTCTCTCTCATGCATTACTGGATTCATCATCTTCAGAACACTGTTGTTGTTGATTCTGATGGTTTTGAGAATGAAAAGACGTTAGATCAAAGTAACATCGATTTACAGAATCTTGAAGTGAGACAAGATGATGTAGACAAAAGACTGATTCTACATGCTGTGAAAAAAAAATTGTTCTGAGTAGGGACACCGATGATTTCCTGTTGTAAATGAGACAGAATATCATGTAAAGAATTGTACATGATGCCTGGGTTTCAAAGGAAGGAATGCTTGTCCAGTTCACCCCCTGTGTCATCAGTTATCTGAGGGTCAAAATCATGGAGATGCAACATCCAAGATCAAAAGTTGGTCTACTTCCACGTCAAACTATGAACTTCTGCTTACGCAGGTTCCTCTATCAGCAAACACGTTTAAACCTGCAAGGTTGTTTTTCAGAAAGCAAGGTGATCTGGAAAGAACTCCAACTACTGATGCTCTTAAATAGCAGCACATCAAGATATCGCGTTATCGAACAGCAATATGAGAAAACGCATCTAAGTGAAAGGTCGATCTTCCAAGATCAACAGACTCAGGATAATACACAGAGGACCGAAAACTGATGCTAATGATGAAAACATTTGATGATGTTTCCTAAGATTGTTTAGACACTGCCAAGTGTCAATGTGAGATATATACGTGTGTAAATTTAAAACGCAAGTACACGGAAAATAATCCCCTTGCTCTTCAATGTGTAGTTGTTCCACTGACTGACTACACAAATTCAATGTCATTTTATGAAGAGAGCTATGATTTTATAGTAATATATCTAAACAGGTAACCTTATCACAAAATTCTTTATTGCTTTTGTTTTCAATAATTTATATTTAAAATAGCTTACTTGTTGTTAGAGTTAAGAAATAGTATCATAATTTTATATTGTAAATTGCGTTTTAATGTTATGAAACACTTGTTATTCGAGGATAAAAAAGAAGAACAAACGAAGTGTGTCAATTTTATTTAAAACTGATAGTTTTGTGAAATGAATGCACTACCAAGAAAAGGCTCGATAATATATCCAAAGTAAATCTACGCATTTTTATGAAAGTTTTCTAATACTTGTAATATGGCGAATATTTCGTAACAAGAAGTTTGTAATTCGAATCGTGTATATGCATACGATTAATATGTATATCATGAAGAAATGGATTTTCTTAATGTAAAATACGGAATTGCATGAAGTTAAAATAAAGTGTGATAATGTGTTCATCTATTAGCATTGCATATATGAAGCTAATATATAGTTGGGATAGGAGAGATTTTAGATACCACTTCAAACAAAATCCAGATCATCAATATTTTTGAGTTAATTTAAATAAAAGAAAGAAATAATAACTCTTGTGACTGTTATTTTCAATACTTTCCAAAACATTTGTTTGCAGCAAAGCAGTAATATTAAGAATTGAATATATGTAAACATAAAAGTTGGACAATTTATTTTTTGATTAGTGATATCTTTAACATATTTTATTTGATTATTCTCCGCTCATTATTGCTTCCTTCCTGTCCCATAATTACTGAGGTCATTTTCTATAATAATGACTGAGTGCATTTCTATGGGAAAATGAAACAATTTTAAAAATGATGTTACTTTACTATTTTAAGTAAAAAAAAAGAAGAAGAAGTAGTAGTTTGTTAACCTTAAGTTAAAAGAAAGAGGTAGCTCAAAGAATTTATACATTTGATACTGCTTACATTTGTAGAAAAGCAACGTTCTGTTGTGCGCAATACAAAATGCCCCGATTTTTTATTTTATAAATATAGTGTTCTTGGGTTCGGTTCGTTTTGTCGACACCACTTAGTCGACAGCTCACTTCGTCGAAAGTTCATTTAATCGATAAGTACAGTTCGTCGACAGGTTATTTAATCTGCAGTCTTATTTCGCCGATGACAATTTTATAGGCACAATTTTCAGTCAAGGGTACAGTCTGGTTTCATCCACAGAACAATTAAGCGGTATGTTTCAACTTATGAGTAAAAGAATTTACGCAATACAAGGGTGGCCCAAAAGAAACAAGAATTGTTCTCTGGTGGCCGGGTTCGTTGTAGTACGTGCTTCCGCCGCTAGATGCCT